>UCQR01027190.1:0-29894 GCA_900474235.1 Cecidostiba semifascia | reverse complement strand
TTTTTTTTTGGAGATAGGATCGCAACGCTCGTTTCATTTTATTGCTTTTATTCTTTGTGCGTGATGCTGCTTTTTTATACTTGTTAAATACGTATATGCATTCGTAGTGATGATTTTTGAATAAAGTTATGTAAACATTTTCAGTGTTATTAAACTATCAGTTGACCGGCGTCAACTTTTCAAATTAGATTTCGATAATAGCTATACTATCAGTCTATTACCTACGGGATATAGCTTTATTTACGTGTATACAGAATCATGTGCAACACATCTATACGTCCTAACGATGCAGCACATTCTAAATTCGCTTAATTACCGTAAAAGCTTGACCCGATATCATCGTGAAACGTGACAACGACCACGTAGGCCCGTGTAATCATTGCTCTCCCAACAATAAGATTTTCGTCAAATTTATCTAAAAGCACATAACGAATACCTGACTGATATATACCAAACGAATATATGAGTTACGATTTTCTTAGATATAATGAGAAATATATATCGAATGCGATGTATCTCTCGTTGCATCACGATAGATGCATCGAAGATTTATGAAAACTCGCCGTAAGTATATAAAAGAGGAGTTCACTTGTTTGTATGACATCTCGAAGCCTGAAGTGGATTTATGATTTTCCCTCTTGTGGATGTTTTGTTTTATCGGCATAGACACATTGTTTAGCCATTATATATGGAGATTATTTATGAACCGGCTGCGAGCTTTAGAAACATCCAGAATATAAATAACTTGACGTCCAATAAAATCTTGAGCGCGTTCTCGCGAGTTATATGTGTATTTCAAATTATGGAAATGAGCTGCATCGAGCTGAATTATGGATCTATAATACATCCATTATATCTGAATCATCCTTTGAATTGATGCCTACTTAAGCTTCAGGAATATCACTTTCTTTTCTTGCAATTAGACTGTGCCGCATCGATTAACCACAGCACTTGCCGGTATATTTTTAGTACAGAATGAAAAGAAAAAAGTGGTAGCCCACCTTGAATATATACTATCACAAATACGGTGAGCTCGTGGCACCTATATAACTATAATCGTAATCGTTCGCCTTAATCTCAATCGCAAATCTTAGAAACGCACCTCCAACAACCGCAACTCTCTTACTTATATACTTACTTACATACATCCACTCGTCGTCGACCTTAGACATGACTCACTCAATCGGCCTTATTCGAGTGCAACAACTGCCTACACTTTCACCCGTCGCGTCGATATATACATATATATACACCCATCCATCTCTCTCTCTCTCTCTCTCTCTCTCTCTCTCTCTCTCTCTCTCTATAACTGTATACATCATATACACACCAGAGCAGTAGTCTGCCTGTCTGCGCGGCTTTCTCGCGGGAAGAAAAAGAAAAGGAAGCGGATCTCCCGCAATGACGTCAATATATACCGATTTTTCCTCTACAAGTGCAAACGTTACTTCATATCCTAAGTATATTTCGCGAGAGGAAGAGAGACCCGTTCCTCGAGGAAGTAGGAAAATCTTGAGCTCTCCTATGTATACACCTATGGAGAAGGAAATTTTTGTATGACTTGCAGAGTGCATACGTACGTACCGATGATTTGATCGGTAAGGTTCCGCGGGATAACGTTCAATTACACTTATACAGCGCATCGGTGTGTATGGATTTTCCTCTTCTAATTAGCTCGAGTATAATCTCTGTACTCGTCTCGAGCAAGATCTTTCAGAAAGTAAAGTTCACAATTGTTAAATCGGGCCTCGCATCCTGATCGTGTGCCGATTTTCAAGAACAAGATCGGTCGCGGCGATCGGAATAACCGGAGAGCGATATCCACGCGTTATAGGTATACGTGTGTCTCTCGTTGTGCAACTTTGACGTCAGTCGCGGGTCGTTACACCGCGCGGAGAGACTCTGAATCAGCGCGAGAATAGGCACGGCTCGTGTAAATCTCTATACTTAGTCTGTCACTCTGTCCTGCGTTGACTTTTGCGCTATCTTGGGGTAAACCTGGAAGTAAGTAGTGGTGGCCAAGGAAACGTCAGAGTTCTGTTATCGAGGCGATAGCCGAAAATAGATTCAGCCTGCTATAATAAGGCTTAAGTGAGACATTTTTGGAATGTTTCCTTTTTCGTGGACGCGCGAGGATAAAAATGTATGTAGACTCTTCGTCTAAATCTTTTTTTAAAGTTATATTTTTTATTACGTATGAAACTACATCGATGACATACAGATTTTTGTAGCTTCTGATGCTACAAACGATGCAAAAAGAAACAGAGTCAGACGGCAAAAAGTGTCCTCAAATAGGTCGTTCTATGACTAACAACTCAACTAAGACTGCAGACTGTGGAAGTTTTACGATTTCATAAAAATCGTTGACCGGATATCGATAATTGCGCTCGAGTATGACTGCGTTTGTTTGCATTATAGCCAGAAAAATCTTTCCTAGATTATGTAAATCCTACGCGTGTGAAGCCGCATATATTACCATCCGAGATAAGACATTCGCATCATCAATGACACCATATTCCGTGTTTTTTTTTGCATTTGTTTTTTTTTTCTACAGCTCGATTAGGAATCTGCACGTTCTGGCTATCTCTAGGGCATCAAACCGCAGATTAATGTTTTCTGCGCTAGTGAGTCACGGTCAAGGACAAACATACAAATCGATTTTATTCTGCCGAACGCATACACAGATATACGCGCGCATTATAAATACACGCGAGAAAGAAAAAAACCTGTTTCCCACACAGCAGCGATAATAATAAACGGCTATTATACGCTATCAAAGAGTCTTTTCTATTTTCGTGTAGAATCATTTACGCGGTGTGGTTCTTTATTCTCCGAAACTCGTTTGACGGGCCTCTTTTCGAGAGAGTGAGAGGTATACTATACCTATACGCAAACGTCAGAGAAGCGCGTGCGCACTTCGTTACGATATATTTCATATTATTCAACGCCTATGCGGCTGTGTATGTAGTTATTGCCACTGGTTCATTACGAATTCACAAGGCCGGAGGGTTTTACCCGCGTCGACACGGATACCATTTTAAAGCGACGCGCCCGCGATGCATTGCACACAAAGCTACCAATTGCTCCAGCTATGCGTCTCTCTGTAATTTCGCAATGCGTTTCAAATTGCAATTTTTTTTCTCCGATCGATCGCAGAGTTGCTTATTTCCAATGACAGTGTGCTATACGTATATAGCGAGGCTTGATTGCGTCAAATTAGTGAAGAAATTATTTGAAGAAAAAAAATTCGAAAACGAGTAGCTTCGAACAGCTGTAGTTTCTGATACAAAGGAATGCGAGGATAATCCAGACAAGGAGTCTCCCCTTGAACTTGGAAGATTTTTGCTCCTCTGTTCGGTGTGTGCATATGTATATGCAAAAGCAGGTTGGAACCTGCAGGCAGCCAAGCCCGTGAAGGAGAACGTGCCACGGAAGAGAACCGAAGCCGGTAAAAGCTCAAGTGGGTCAATCGAACAGTGAGAGTGTCCTCGTAATCGTGTACCAATGATGCAAGAATCGTATTTTGAGAATAATTTTCGTTTGGTACACACCTACGTGTTTCGATTTGAACATTCTGTGTATTGGATGTATCTGATTTATGCATATGAATTATATTATCTCATTTGTTTTTAATACTTTTCGTACGTATACGTAAGTTTTCCGTATAATACGGTCTATAATTAGCTTTTAGCTGTTATTGTACTCTAGAAAATGATGCTAAAAATAGCTATGTGGCGAAAAGGTCTATGTACTAGAGAATCTGGAAAGAAGCAGTTCACAAGTTCTTTTCTTGGGTCTCCGGAAAAGCAGGATAATGGCAATTATACCGCTTGATCGGCTAGACGTCATCTGATTGATAGAAATGTGTGTAGGAGTTGTTACACTATGTAACGCAAAATCCGTCAAGAGTTTCTAGTATTTTCAGAAAAACTACATGACGTTAGATTGTCTATTGGAAAAGCCAAAGTTCTCAGTAATTGCGCTATACCTAATTAATACACATTTCTTTCTAATTGGTTGTCTGCAATAGGAACGCCACATTTGTACATTTATATTTTCTTTATTTCTGTTGTTATAAAAACCACTCTATGACCGCGTATTCAATCTCACCCTTACTTTTCCTCAAAGTTTTCACCTGACAAGACGATCAGCATCTCTCCTTATGCAACATTATGCAAAGCACCGTAGTAATCCCGCTAGTGAAAGTTATCCTATCATCATTATCATCATCATCATCATCATCATCATCACCATCTCACCGGCGGCATCGCGTGAATCGAGGTCCATGCGCACGCGAGCAGCAGCACATTCGTCCAACAGCAGCAAGTTCAAGGAAATCCGGTAACGGGACCAACAAGACATCGCGACAGTCTGATCTCCGTTGCGCAAGTCACTACTCTCCGCGGTCCGAAAAAGCGTAATCGTGACTAAACTCCTCGAAAAAGCAGCGAGCGATCGGCATTCGGACGTCCGCTTCCGATGATTCAGAGCATTCCTTAGCGTAGATGGGCTGGATCTTGCGTCTTTGACGTCCATACGAAGTCGCGCTCTCTCAAGGTTGTATTATACTAGTGTAAGTAGTCGATGCTGGAATCGTGACTTGCGCGACTTGCTTTTCGCGGATTGTTAGTAGGTCGATGCCGCTCGTTACATACGTATACATACATACCTGCGGCTTTCATGAATATTTAGCATCATAATATTTGGCTTGTGTACGCGGTGTTTTCGCCGAGGATTGATTGCCGTGCTAATTTGTCAAGTAAAAGTAGAAAGAACACTGGAGTCTTAAAAAAAAATAATAATGTGTAATGTGCAATTTTCCCACTGTTCATCTTATAAACCGACAGCAACTTCGCCAAGACATCACAGGAAGGAAAAATCAATAAATATAATATGAGAGAGGAAATCATAAAGCGAACATCCTATATACGCGACACATTAGAATCTAAAAATACCTCCTCTCCATTCAATAAAATATAATGAATTATCCAATGAATTACTCGCAGAAATTCCCTGTCACGCTCGCACTGACGCGCGTTTCTCAAAACTCAAAATCTCCATACGTCACTGACGTCCATCCGTGCAGAGCTCCGGCATCTTACAACTATTTCATTCACAACAATCCTTCAATGAATTAGACCGCCGCCCGAAAACGTAATTCTGTCGTCGTTACGCAACCAGAGCTCGTATATACGCACAAACTTTTCCTCAATGAAAAGGAGTCCAAAAGTCCAGCCGATGACGTTGGTTTCTCGCGATCTCCCATTTATAATGCGTCGTGATGATCGTCCCGAAAAAAAGGAGGCCGCGAGACACCGCAACGAGGTTACATGTGTGTTTTACCTCTCTCGAATCTTTGCTTCCATAACGGACGCGTGTGTGTGTGTGTGTGTGTGTGTCTGGGCCGAGATACATTCCGTAAGAATTGGCCGCTCGACACATTGCTCTGGGATGAATGAAGTTTTTTCTCAGAAGTTGGCGAGGCTGATTCAGCTCCGGCGCGCGTTTTTAACGATCATCTCGTCAAGCGCGTACCGAGACTTTGCGCGCGAGCGTTATTCTTTTAATAGAGCTGGATTTTCCTGACGCTTTGTTGCTTCTATTATTTTTTTTTTCTTTTTCGTCGTGTCGATCGATTTTTTCGCTGGAAGTAGACGAGAGAGTTGTGAATGAAGTGTTTGCTCGGCTGCTTACGTGCAGTGATGTAATATTTTTGTAACTGTTTTTGTCCGCGCGGAAGTTGACGTATTATACGCGATTCTTGATTGAAAATAAACTCACACGTGTATTACGTCAATAGAGTATAATTGAAGACTTTTAGTAATATACTGATAAGAAACTCATCGTCTAATTGTACATTACTCATATTGTTTTTGAAAATCCTATTCGCATTGTTACATTGTAAACGGCTAAATTTAGCATTCGTGACTCAAATTCTTGTTAACAATCAGTAGTACTTGTAGTGACACTCGCGAAAATCCACCTATTACTAATACCTGCAAAAAAACGATTCCTGTAAAAGTTTCAAGCCAAATTATGCACCTGTGCATATTTTATCAGTTCGAAAGCATCTCTAAACAGAGAATTCACAATATTCGAATGACGATCTGAAAAAGCCCATGTCGTTTGCGCCCCGAGTTTCTGGAAAGAGTGATCGAAAAGCAATCGGAGCGTAAATCTTGACTGATGCTAGTGTGTCTTGTCTACACGTTTCAATTAAACGAGGGTGAGAAACTTCGTTTCCCTTCTATGCTTCTGGAGGGGTATATATAATAATAATTCAGAGGGACAGTACCAAGGGTGGGTGGTTCTGTAGCTTCATGTGACGCACCGGAGAATTCGGCAACAGAGTTTAGTCATCGCGTCCCCGGAAGAAGTTTCGGAAGTTACTACTGATTCATTGGAAGGAATCGATAGTTTCTTACTTCCGACACCCACTATTGTTGCGCATAATTATATGCAACGTCGAAAGGATCGTCTACAGCTTCTACAATTTTACCATTTTTCACATAAAGTTTATTCAATGCACTATACGCACTTAAAATAGTATCACAACATGTCTATTCATAATCCGTTTATTTCTAGTTTTTCTAGTATTAAATAATAGAGGGATTTCACCTATATCCAACAACTATTATTGTTTACAAAATCTTTCCATGAAAACCATTGATACATATACACTTAGTTAAATTTACATATGCATACATACCGAAAAATACAAGTCATGAACCTTAGGATAAACGATCTCGAAGACAAGACAACAATCAATTCCGAGCTCATTGCCCCCAAAACACTTCTCAAGTTCCGTCTGCGCCGACGAAAAATATTTGGCTACTGTATAATCGCCCCATAAAGCTCATCTTCTCATCTTCGTGTGGGGTCAAACCTGCCAAAGGTCGCGATAAGACACACACACACATACGCAATCATCATCACACGACACGTCGATGCAGCACTGAATGAAACGAGTGCACGCTCGCAAACGCATCATAAGTGAATGAATCGAGCGCAATAATCTTATCGCGTGCACAGTGCAGTGGACAAACAGTCTGCGCTGCGCTGCACTTGTCCGGAGGCAGCTTGGGAACGCGTAATCGGATAGTTAGACTTCTCTCATTCTCTCTGTTGACGTTTCAGCCTACTGATTGTGTTATTGTATTTCTACGGGCTATGGCGATTCTAATGAGCCTGATGCTGATACGCGGTAATTGTTGCATTCGATATGCGCGACTGATAAGTATATAGAAGCCGATTCTTCGGCATTTTTTTTCTTTCTATTCTTTTTTAGAGCAGAGCGGAATACGAGGGAATTCGATAGATTTGCCCTTGATTTCTTTTATGTATACTGTATTCTGATTCAGTAAATTGTTTTTATCGATAAAAAGAAGGCGGAATCTACCCAGATTTACATATACTAACCACAATCGAACAACTTTCATTACATATTAAACGCAGTTATACACAAACTTTCAAAATCAAAACATTCGCAGGAGCACATGACTCATCAGCGCAAGTATGCATCTGTCATTACTATTAAAAAATCGTAATTCCCATTAGCATCCGCGCGCAATTCTTATTTTCTTTTTTCATCAATCACCTACCGAGTGCATCAGCACCAACTTTCCGCGATTAAAGAAAAAAACACAGCGCATCAGAAAATCGACTAGTCAAAATAAAAGGTAAGACAGGTGCGTGATCGCGAGAGGGTAAGCCGATACGTCGTGAGTTTCCGGAGGGAAGAGTAGTATAGTAGTAGCATCAGTTGAAAGTGTATGCGGAGCTTGGATGATTCACGCGCGACGTCTCTCGCGCAAGGAAAAAAGAGAAGAAATGCTCTCCATTACCAGTTGCGCCCGCGCGTGTATAATATATACTCGGCTGCGCCTCTCTCTCTCTTTCTCGAGTGATGGACTGCGGGAGGAGGATTTGCACGTGGTTTTTATTTGGAGTTAGCATTCTTAAAATATTGTTGCGCGTCGGCTAAATATTTTTTTTTTCACCTTGTTTATACGCTCGGCGGAGTATATATTGTTATTGTTGTGTGTATATGTGATGACGTCGCAGAAGACGATATAAGTATAGTGTCGTCTTATTTACTCGTCGAGCGCACACATTCTTGTCAAATTGCTGCAGTTTTAATTGCAAGAGAAAAAAAAAACGCAACGTGTGATTTGATGAATATACAAATGAATTAATAACGCGAGGTATACATATAAAGTAGTGAGCAGCAAGCCTAAACTCTGCCATCCATCAATCGCGTACAGACAGAGCAGATAACGCCTCGCTATACCCTCAGCCATAAATCGTAGGCCGTTAACTGCCACTGCGAGTCACTCTCGCTACTTACTCCACTATATACTCTCCCGCGTGGGCGTCTCTACGCGCACGTGTCGCATATTATGCAGATGCCACGATCTCAAATTCCAGCGGTGCACTTTTAACACACATAGTATATTATAGAGGTGTATATGTATACGTGATATGGGTGTGGGTGTGTTCTGCTTATGCCGAGCGGCGCAGAAAAAGTGAAATCGACGCGGATTACGGGGAATAACGCGTGTGAGAGCAGGTGTCCGAGAGCGGAAAAAGAGTATATGTGTATAAAGAGAGACACTTTAGACGCGTGTCTTCGCGGGAGATAGCCGGGAATATTGTTGTGACATGTGTAGGATTAGGCTTGGGAGAGATAATAGTGATGCGAGAAGAGGATCTCGGATTTTGAGCGAGGAGTTTTCTGTTGCTAGGAGGTGGACGGTTTGAAGCGTGAGTCATGGTGTATAAGGAGGTGACGGTTGATACTGTTTTGCGCCTTTTCGAATTGTCTCATGTGTTGCATAATTCTATTTTTTTTTTTATAATTGATTGACATCGTCATATAATTTAATCTGTCTACATCATTTCTAATTTTATCGAACATCATATACTTCATATACCGGTCCAGATAAGATTTTTTAATTCAAAACTCTCTTCCTCTTTTTTTTTTAGGTTCTGACCGAGCAGCAGTCTGGTGTGAGATAGCACTTCTGCTATCGGCATTTTAAGGTGAGTGTTGAAGTATTTTTAGTTTTTACAAACTCACGTTTAAGTAGTTAGCTCGACTTCATTCATGCGCGCGATACTTTGCCGTAACATCCTGTGACGTCTGTTTGACATTAAACTTGCGTAAAATTATTATTGAGCTGCGAGAGACGGTCTTATAGTGTTCGGCAAACAGTATGTGATTTTTCGTTAGAATAAGGTCGATGCCCCCTCAAATCTTTGCCGATTTCCGGTTAACAAATGATGTGATTTGTAAAACGTATAGTATACAGTGACACCTGGTTTTTCTTCGCAGATTGATTAGCTCTTTTACAGACTAGTTGGAATCGTTGAAATTATACGAGTGATTTGCGTGACATGCAATAATTTTTTAAAGATTCACCTTGAATATACTTCGCATCAGTCCGACTGAATCAATCGGAGAGAAAAATCATTCGATAATCACGGCGTATATACAACCGGCTTAATTTTATCCATCTTTTTCCCCGAGAAATCAGCAGATCTTAAAATACCCAAGGTGTCTCTCGGCAATTTCGCATCTTGCTCTAATATTAGGTAAAACACACATGACAGTCACCTCATTCTCAGCTACAAGGACGCAGTCCCGTTTTAATAACGTCTGCAGTGCGATAATCACGATTCGCCTTGATCAGCGGCGGAGACGAACCGATCCCTCGGCGATCGGTTGGCGCCTTGAGAGAGAAAAAAAAACACACACACACGACTGTATACGCGTGTACTTGGCACGATGAGGAGCATAATTGTCGCACCTTCTCTTTCTCCGCGCGTCGGGAGAATTATACTCTTAATTGTCGCGCGAAGATGGCATGAATCTCTTAGCGCATATAAGTATTGAGTCAGGAGCTTTAAATATGACACGCGTTTCCAGTCTGCTCTTGGCTTTGGATCGTCATTGTTTACCCTGGAAAATCGAGTCCACCGATCAATTAGGAATTATACATTCATGGTGTGCGTGTTTTTCCATCTGTTGGTTTAGCCTGGAGGTGCAATGAAAAGCTACGATCACTTATTTGTGTTTATACTTTATTCTGTAGCAATTTGTATTTGACCCGATTCGATGAGAGATATACAATGTGTATATATTTGCAACTTGCAAAAAAAATGCACAGTCATAAAGTTATAAGTAAGCGGCTGATTACATTCACACGACTTTTAATGCAATCGTCGTCAATTCCGATTTCTGAGAGACGCCTGTATAAAAATGAAGTCCTTTTGTATTCTGTACAAGCTACTTTATAAAGTCTATTAGTCTCTCGAAAACCGCAACATCCTAATATACCCAAATCGCCATGATACATTCAGTCGTCGCACTTTATACATCAGTGGAGCAAAACAGCCAAGAATCCAGAACTGCGCAAAAAATAAAGGAAACTCGCTCGCGCTCGAGAGAAAAAATACAAATTCATAACCGATTTCCCACTAAAGTACGTCGTTGAGAGAAAAAAAGCAATACCGAATCGTAGGTGGCGGGGATCGGGAATGTTGTTTACCTCGTTAATTTTCACGCCAATTGCGTGCGCGACGCTTTTGTTTATGTATATTTACGAGCAATATCGCAAAAAAAGAGTCGACACCTACTTAGGATCACTGCTTGGTACTTGGAGGAATGCGCTTCTGTATAATTACTCAGCTTGAGCTAATTTTCGATTACGGAAGGCACATATAACGAGGCGATTCACTGCGCAGGTATTTTTTTCGCGAGTGCGTGCATCCGCCGACGCGAACATTATATACCTTTTATTGTGCAAAGTGCATCAGCGAGAGATAAACGTGCGATACTTCACGTGCTCCAATTGTTCGTATTTTTATTTGCGGCTGTCGAGTCGTGACGCGCTTCGTTAAATAAATGCCCGAAAAGGCTTAAACAAGCGAAAATTATGCTAATCTCTCTCCGTTGGTAACATAGAGGTGACTCAGTGGATTTTGGTGAATCAGGAGTTTTATTTATTAAATACATGTAGGATTCATGCAGTTTCGTGTAAACAGGAAGATTGCGCGTTGCGGTTACGCGTAAAAATGATTTTCTAATCGAAATGTTCTTCGCGTCTCCTTTGCGCACCTTTAATTTAAATTACAATAATTCAATTGCTTTTTTTATTTTAAAAAGAAAATCGCTCTCGATACGCAAAATAAAAAAAAAACAATCTGATTCATCCTGTTATAATTTAAGCCAGCGAACGATATACATAATACCTCTCCAGACAAGCCAAGCCTAGTCCAGGATGACCTAATGCTCCATAGATCAAGAGTAGTAGGTATATACTTTATATACACGAGCTTTCCCCCCGAGGCTTGCGGGTCGCGTCACCAGTATACAGATCTCGATCATCATCATCATCATCGCTTCCATGCGTCTAAAAATACAAGTGCAGACGGTGAGAGAAAGAGAGTGAATCAATTCGAAGGAACTTTGCTCTCTCTCTCTCTCTCTCTCTTTCTCTCCAGCAGGAGAAAGATTATAGCGTTTTGCGCGGAGGGCAATGTGTGTATGTATATGTGTGTGTGTAGGTGTATTGGCGAACGGCACTTCTGGATTCGCGCTACTTGAGAGAGCTAAATTAAGAGTTTCTGATATTTGCTCGCGGTTCCGATCGACAGCTCTGTGCTGCGTTGCAAGTTCGCGGAGTTTTGTCTAGATCGTATGTGTGTGCTTCTTCTTCTTTTTTTTCCTCGAGCTCTTTTTGAACGATTAGCTTGCGGGCTGTGTAGTTCGTAGAAAATTGTTGTTATCAATAAAGCCGGGCTAGCGGAGATTGAAGCTTATTTTTGAATTATAGTTCTGAAAAACTCGAGAATAAGAAAAGGTACTATTGTTAGCAAAAGCTCCGATTATCCTCGAGTTATACAAATATACACGCACGATTCGAGTACAAATTCATAAATAGCCCTATATACGTAAGAATCCAGCTTATGAATCGGCAATGTTTATTTACGCCCGGACTGACTCCTCTCAGTCCAGCACCGACGGTGTAATTGAACGCTCGGATCGCCGCACTTGCGATCCGTAGAGTATTGTATATTATAGTTCGCGAAAACGGTACCGTATATTTCGAAAATCGCGAGTTTTTAATAATCATAATTACACGGTAGAATTGATAATCATTTTATGAAAATGTGAAGTGCGACGGGAGAAAGAGAGAGAAAGAGAGAGAGAGAGAGAGAGAGTGAAGGAGAAGTAGAGTGTACGAGTTGTGCGGGGATTAAGGGACACTGAGATGCTCAGTAGCAGCAGCAGCAGCAAGAACGGAAGCTTCGATGGCACAGCCGTTCACACCGCGGATCTTGTTTTCCAAAGCTCGAACTGCTGCGCGCAACACCGCCCGTGAGTTTGCATTCATTAACGTACGTGAGTACTCCGAGATCTGGCAAATCTTTTATTTTTAATTTTGAAAAATTAACAATATTATCTTGAATGAAGGTTTGAGTTTGAAATTTTTGAGAGTAAATAATATAATTCTTAATAGTGTGGGTATAACTGTGTGAGAAATTCCGTTCGTAGAAGGAGCTTTTGATTTCATAGTAATGAAAGTCGCCTCAAACGTATCACAACACATGTGTTCGATATAGCGTAGCGCTGTTGTTTCTAGTCTGGAAATCAATCGAAATTGTTGATAATTTTTTTTGTACACCATATCGCATCCACAATACCCTTTTCATACTACGGAATAATAAGTATATCAGTAATAGAGTAACAAAAATAACTCGTAATTAAATGATTTGGAAAGTAGAAATGAAACGACGCTCTGAAAATGTGAAAGTTATAAATTTTTCGTACTGAAATCAAATATCAAGATAAAAGTGTCGTGGTCGTCGCTTTGAATTTTGGAAATGCTGCGCAGTGCTTCGGACAGATTTAAATCGTCAAGTCAAAAGCAATCCTATGCTCGTCCTATTCATCGGTAAATTTATCGCAGATTGGAAAAATAGGTTATCGCAAAATAGGTTAGTTTTGAAAAATCATGCATACAATATTTTTAACCAGCCCTTCAATCGAAATATTATAAATACAACTTATTATTTACGCATTATAACATGAATGAATTCTTCAAATTTAACCTAGTTTTATGTTATTCGCGCGTAAAAGCATCTCTGTTTACATTTTTTGTTCACTCGAGGTTAGAAAAAGATAACCCGAAATCCAAATTCGTTTTCGATCCGCGCGCGCACCACAAACTAGCGAAACGAGTTATTCAATTAGCTCTATAGCACTGGCAAATCGATTAATCGTGAGAACCACTTCGTCGAGCTCTCTCTTGTATCTGCATCGACGACAAATTTTTCCCACCACATATCCCTCTCCATCATCGTCCCCCAAAAATACCTCAGCCCTCCACACACATACACACAACAGCTCATATCTTTCTTGCTCGTCGAATTCGAAAATCGCGCGGATTCCAGCCGACTTTTTTCACCAGCAGCAGCAGCAGCAGTAGCAGCATCGCATAAAGAGCCATCCGCAATGAGTATCGCTTCAGAAAGAGAAAGAGAGAAAAATCTCCGTGCCCTGGGTGGTCCCCGCGAACGAGGCCGAAAATCTCCCGAGGAGGACAGAAGCTGCCCGCGGGGTTGAAAAAAGGGAAGAGTCTCTCTCTCTGTCTCTGTCTCTCCTTTAGATGTATATACTCATCCGCGTGCCTGCCTGAAAGAATGCGACCGATGTCTCTATCCGCTTCTTTTGTCAGCAGCAGCAGCAGAGAGTTTCTACTCCTTCTTCTTTAGGGTATAAGTATAAGAGAAGGCCGTGTTGTCACGGGGACCACACGAATCGATAATTACTCGTCCGCAGGAGAAATTGCCACCGCCTTTTCCGCGCTCCTCTCGGTTCTACCGCTTCAGTGTTTTTCTGTATGATGACAAGAACGCGTCGGCGGTGCGACCGGTTCCTTATGAGAGAGAGAGAGAGAGAGAGAGAGAGAGAGAGGGAGAGAGAGAGAGAGAGAGAAAGAGAGACTTTTTAATGTAGGCCCGCGTTAACTACTTCGACGGTTAATTCGTGCGAGCGGCTTTCGATGGCTCTCAGCGTGCAACGAACCCTTTACTCATTTTTGTTTTTATCGGGTTTTGCGGCTTTTTTGGTTGGAGATGTTTGACTTGTCGGTGATTTGCGTTTGAATTTTTTCGTAATTTTAAAGTTAATCTTATGTTGCGGACAAAAATTATTATTAAAGAAAAATAACTATAACTGTATATTATAATTAAAGTGCTTTGTAGCTTATTGCGCAGCACATTCGTAATACAATTGATATAGTCTAGTACAGAGAGTTTGGGTCTTGAAGTTTCCCTAATATAGAGTGAAAGTCAAATAGCAAAAGATTATAACCAAATTTACAATTTGCCGTTCGATTTTCCTCACAATAGATATAAGAAGATTATTTCAGTCTCCTCCGCCCCTAGGCCCACATTTTCCCCGTCACAGGCGGTGAGAGTCTGCCATGTGGGAAAACACATGCAATTATGAGACACAGGTCATAATATAATACGTCGGCGCCCGATTAACTGGAGAAACAAAAATTAAGCATCATCGGCTTTAGCTTGAATGCGTCGAGAGTAGATCTTATACGGCGGCCGGCCAAATTTGCGTAGTTAATTTGCGTCTCTAGCAGAAAATGAAAAATTAATATTATGTATCTGACGTTTTACGTACGTATACTACACTTTTTAAAGTCACGATATGATTTGAATAATGTCTTCTGTTGTGCGTTATAAGCCTATGTATAGGTATATATTTCAAAATCACATAAGTCAGTTCAATGCACAGTAGTCTAATTACACATGTAGAAGTGATAGCTTCCGAAGATAGTTTACTGTGCCCACAGCAAGATTGCTCTATCGAGCATAAATAGCTCATGTAATTTTTATTCAGTGACTAACATACGATAATGCAATTCTATAGCAGCGTCATTATTGTGATAAGCAAAAATCACACAATTCACACAACTATACTAGAAAAACGTCTATTTTCCAAAAATATTTTCTAGAAGCTTTCTATATTGAAAACGCGTGCCTAAATGCACGGCATATTTAAAACAAGACAGGAGAACCGTTGCGCGCCTTGGGCCGATTTACGTCGCGGCGTGATTTCGGCATACAGTCGCGTGTGTACAATGCGTATACGTGAGCCGCGTCTCGTTTGCATCGAGGCCGGAAGTCCTGCGGCCTTGAAGCCGCTCGATACACATCGCATCGGTTCAATGTATTATATTCGCGAGCGTTTAATCGAGAGTATTATTAATAGCGGCCAGAGAGCGCCGCACGAGTCACTTTGACACGCCGACTGCAAGCCAATTCTGGAGCTGCGCTACTATAGATTGATGGCCAGAGTTTTGATTGAGTTATTTGTTTTTACGAAGGATCCATTTTTGTTGATATATGCAGATGGTGATAGTTTTCAATGTAGAGCTTCTGTGTATGTGTGTGTGGGTGGGTGTACTTTTGAAGTGATGAATCAGTCAATTATTGGCTGCTATGTGGGTACACTCTTTTTCATCTTATTCTGTAGTCTTGACTGTGATTTTTTAAGTAAATACGTTTGCATAAGCGATATAAAACTAATAGATTATTGCTATTAGAAAAATGCTTGCACCATTTATCGCCAAGTCAAAGTTGTTGAGTCACTCACGACTAAATGCCTCGTTTATGTCATTTTATATTTGTGTCATTCAAATGTATAAGATCCACTTTTTTTCTTAGGAAGGCCTGCGTATAGTCACCACTTAGCTCTCCGGATATAAACCGGTGGGTTGCAGTTTATACAACCTTTATAGTACACCATTTATTGAATGAAATCATGGGACACATGTTGCACAAACTTTAAAACCATTTCGCGTCACATCCGGATATTCGCATCATCGTCCTTCAGTTCCATATCTTAAAATAGTTCTCAAATCATGCATCAATCTCTCGCGCATCTCCAGCATAAGCTTCTTTTCTATAAATTTAAGAATACTATTTTTCACTTTAGATTGTTTTTATTAATGGAATAGATAGCATAATGCGATGAAATACAAACAATCACTTCCTCTTTAAGCGGCAATTTTTTTCTGTTATTTTCTTTTTATAGAAAAAAATACACACTTGCGAGTCGCGCGAAATAGATATAAAATGAAAATATGCTAAAACTCGGAGATAAACCATGTATATTCTCTCTTGCGACGGCATGCCTCCGTCAATGGAGAAAAATTGCTCTGCTCACGTGCGTCAACTCCTCTCCTTTTTTGTTTTACATATGCGTATACTCTTGAACGAAGAGAGACGTGCGTGCGCTCACGCCCTTCCTTCGAGACTCGCAATTGCGCGCGAACTTTCGCAGGTGATGCTCGAGTTTCCGCATCTCGTGAGCAACTCACGTGTAGAAAAACGCGTGTTAAATTCACTCACGCGAACCGAGAAATGCTGCAGTTTATCAGCGGAAATTGATGGTGGGGAAGGCATAACAAACAACGAATTCTGGATCGATGATGATTTTTTCCCGGCTGCTTTCGGTGAGTTGCGAGTCATATGCAGAGATAGAAAAAGTCGAAATGTAAGCAAAGGCCTTTAGTTCATTTTTTGAAGATATTTGTATTTAATTTAATTCTAAAAAATCTTATATTACTGTTAAACGTTTTGATGCTATTAACTTGCGCATTAAGTTTGTTACTCAGCCATATAATATGAGACATATTTTTAAACTATATCGCTTCGATAACATAAAGCATTGGATAATCTCATATTATTGTAGTCGTAGGTGTACTAAGTATGTGAATCATTTGACTTTTCATTGCTCTCAATAACTTATTGAAGCTGTATTTATCGTCGATAAAAGTCTGTTGCAATTTTATTTGATGCAAACATTTCTTTGGAAATTTATATCAAATTACAAAAATAGAATTCCTTATTAACGTCTATATATTTATAGCTAACATTGTCAGTGAGTTATTAGGTTAGAATATCATAATTTGTATGCACTTGCGCTGCACTGGCAGTGCTGACGTTGCATTCTTTTAGAAATAAACGCTCGTGAAGAAAGTCACGTATATAAAAGGGGTCTTCCGAGCTTTCACTTTCGTTTTTTATTAAAATGATCTTGATCGATTAAGAAAAAAACCATATCAATAAAATTCAAGCTTATTCCTACTGAACAAAATTACTTGATCTCGTAAAAGACTGACACGTCGTGATTCGATGAATGATATCTATTTGATCAGTTAAGAACTGAAACTTAGTCAAAACTTAATATTTTAATTGATTGTTAAACAATTGTATATCATTCTATTTTTAGTTAGAAATGAAATTTCACCCAATTACTACGGTCAGAACTTTCGAAAACTTCACGATATCCTGACCTAGGTTTCTCATTATTAATATCGCTCCTCTCCTTTCAATAAACACGTGATCCAACAATGAAAGAAACGTGCCAATGCTGAAAGCTCATTATCGAATAAATACACACAACGTGACCATGCGTATGCTCGCGATCTCTCTCGCGAAGGTGAGTGATGTGCATTTTTTTCCATAATTGTTATTCGCTGCTTAGAGCGAGTTTTAAAAAAATGCATACTGCTTGCTCGACATATTGGTTGTCAATATTATGATGATATTTTTGTACCAATGAACTCTCCTCGATAGCTCGACACACTGATCAACACGTGAATTTCTACATAAAAATGTGCCTGATAACTGAGAATGCGCTTTTTTTTAGTCGTAAATATTTTGATGCTAGTATAGTGTATGTATTACTTCTCGAGCTTTACGATATCGAGTAAACGTGATTCAGAATATTAAATTCATATTTTTCATTTTCTTATTTCGTAGTTTTCAAATTGAATAAATATATAGCAAATAGAATTATGGTACTTTGCCCAAACAAAGAGAGGGATGAAAGTTGGGGAATCCCACGTGTCGATTTGGCATTATAAATCCGAGTTCTGTAAATCAAGGGACGATGTAGTAAATATTTGCGTTGACCTAACTTATAATACACATACACAGTGACAGATAATCATCTTAGTATCTTAGTAGACGGATTACAAGCCAATGCGTCGTTGTCCAAATCTGGTTACCGACGAAACGTCAGAGACGGATCAGACGAGTGTCGCCGGGATGCGGCGTCGGGGTTGATTCCGAGAGTCAGGCGATTAAAATTTGATAGCGTTACAAAGCGTGAGTTTTGAAATTTCTAACTGCACGAATCTTCGTTTTTTCTTACAAGTGATTTTTTTTTACTTGTAAAAACCGATTACATAAGCTTCATGTTAATTGTTATGAAAACAAGCGGCTTTCACAAAACTTTAATTATTACTTCGGAAAAACGCATATTCGTCGTGTCAATTCCGAACACGCGTACACTATCAAGTGCGAAAAGAAATATTTTTATTTTGAAATGATAATTCATTTACGAGTAAAACAGTCAGTTTAAATGTAAATCGAGCGTTATTATGCACCGTAATTGTTGTTAAAAACATACAAACAATTTTTATTAGTAAATTCGCTCTATCGGTCGTTTCCTGAACAAAGTGGATGAATAAGGAAAAGTATATGCGCTATCGCTTATCAATATTTTTTCTGCAAAAGTCACTGACTCCTGCTTGATACGTATACAATGCACATCCTTGTTTATCCTTCGCCTTTTAAACGTGCATATTAATTATTATCCATCCAGCGTATTTACTAACAAATTCACGTGTACAAGTTTTTAATTTAAAAACAACATTAAATTATCTTCAAATAAAATTTAAAAAAAAGCACCTCATCCTCGTACGTTTTTCTTCGATTAAATCAAGCGCCTGCAGTATAGCACACACATTTCAGCTATCTTACCTTAATTTTCGCAAACCGTCCCCAAAGACGATCGAGTTGACCTGTAACAAAGGATTGATGGTGGAACACCTTTAGACCCCGATTACCGTCCCACCTTTCGAGCAGGTTGAAGTGGCTCCTTTCAGGTGCAACTGTGGCTACACCCATAGACCGGCGTCGGTCGGCGTCGCCGAGACGGGCTAATCCTCACCCCTCCATTGACAGCCACGAACTTTTTCAATTAGCGCACTCGACGAGAATAATCGGCTACGAGGTTTTTCCTGACGCCTAGTGTGGTGACAGGCGCGAAAATTTATGGTGACCACTGGCGCAAGTATAATCGCATGGATCGCTGCAAAACCACGAATTTTGCCGACGCCAGGGAATATTATTCTATAGTGCGGAGGTGTGGACGTATATAGATGCTTTGTCGGCGGTGCGGAACTTTGAGTAGAGGGCTCAAGATTTTTGAGCGTGATACGCTAAATACTTTGTATAACAAGATGAAATGCCGGAGATACCGGCTTTGTTTCTGATATTTTACAGAAAAGTTTTGCATTTATATTAAATAGAGATTGTTTATGTTGCAAACGAAATTCGGCATTGATAATAACGCGTAAGCGGAACTGCGTCTTATATAAAAGCTGCATTAATTCTCGGTGAGCGATAAATATAACAATTACAGTTACGAAAAATAAGAAAATATACCGATAAGTGCGTACGCGTATCTAATTTTCCGCTGTAAAAATACTTTCGGAATGAAAAAGCGGGAAACAATAAAGTTCCGAAGAAGCGCGGCAGCAGAGACTACAGTGTGAATAAGAGAGAAAAAAAGAAATAATGACGGAACTTTTGCATTGACTCAAATTGTGACGTACGGCGCCTATAAGTGAGACGAAAGTGCCGCGTCATACGATATTCTCTCGGTATGTAATAAGATAAAGGAAGATTTCTAGATACGATGCTTTTCTAGCGCTTCACACTGTGCAATTTAAAAATATACCTCAAACTAATCAATACGCATACGTTCGATATTCAACTTTAATTCTTCAGAAGATCACCGATTAAAACATAATATTATAAAATTAATAAGTTTTGATATAACTCCTATAAAATCACGCAGGCGCCACACGTGTTTCACAGAATATTATCAACCAATTGACTAAACAAAATTATTATATACTAAACGGTAAAAAATCTTACTCACTCTTACTTCGACTCTCTCTCCCGACAATTGAAATACCGACGACATGCACAATCGGCGCCAATCACCGATTCGAGTCAAAACACAACGACGCCGGTCTAAAATGCCTTCTAAAAATACATCTCGTCTCTCTCTCTCCTCTCCAAAACGCGCTTCATTCCTCACTGTCACCGGCGCGATCCAATCAATCGACTTCGCGCGTCACGATCAGTGTATAGCCCGCGGCGGCGCCTCTTCACGAATTCCTCGAAGAGAAATGGGGAACGAGAGTCAATCGTCACAGAAGCTGCTGCTGTGCAAGTGTGTATAAAGTCGCGACTGGATTATATACTGGCGTCGTTACGTCACCGGAGACGCGACGATAATGCGAGCGCGTGTGAAGCTGATGCTGTATAAACGCGGGCGCCACACACGCCGCATATGTGCGAGTTGATTCACGTGTGCAGCGGAGGAGCCGAGGAGGAATGAATGAATGAATAGTTGGCGGAGTTTCTGGGGCACGAGCTACGACCCGAAAGTTGGCGGCTTGGAATTTTGCCTAAAATGGAGATTTTGCTTTTCGTAGAAACTTTAATTGAATCGCGTTGTCAATTTTTTTTTTGTTTCTGGTTATATTTTTAAAATAAAATCAATGTTTTGTACGGAAAAAAAGCTCTAATTCATCGTTAGTGTCTTGCGTCTGGCTCAGCGTGGGCGCCGGTCATTAAGACCACCCTCGCCTCCTACGTATACACTGTCTGCAGTCTCTGTAGTGAGTAAATAAGGCCAGCTTGAATTGCTTGATATTATTAAAGAGCTTGCCGATTTTTCCTCAGCCTTAGGTCTCTCATTCTCTTAAATCGTCAAAGGTTATTCTTGTTAAAGCAGTGCATGATTTTCACACTCTGATTCAAGCTAGAAAAATAAATCGCTCTTTATTGAAATTAGTGTCCAGTTGAATTGCGAACCGATTTCTCTTACCGATCGCCGGCCAATCATTGTATCGCGTGGGCGAACAAAAGACAGAAACAGTCGCTTTCCGCGAAAAACTTATTGACACACAATAAGCAGCGACATACTTTAAAGCGTATCGAAGATTACAGGGCAGGTCTTACGTCCATGTGACGCAAAGGCTCTACCCTTTTCCGGAAATTCCATACCTGCCGCGCTGCGAGTAAAAATACGGGCCGCGGCGATCTTGACTCGATCTTCGCGGAAGCGAATTTCGTCTTGCGGATTTTTGGCTGATACTTATGCGCGAGCTGAGCAAAGAGAGAGATGGACAGGGGGAGGTATGCAAGAAGTGAAAGGATAAGTGGTGCAGCGTGGATCCGTAAGTTTGACGCACGAGAGTGGTATGTTGAGTGGCTATCGGTACTCGGGAGATTTTTTTTTTTTTGCAATTGTTCAAATCAATTGGAAATTTTCTATCAATAGGAAAAATCTCATGCGTTCATAACCGAGCGAACGGAAAATTCAAAAATAGACTTAAAATTGCATTCCTCCTAGTGCAGGAAGCTGCAATCGCGGCATTGTGTATGTATATGATAAACGCTCTAATAAACCGCTGATTTCATAACTAATCACCACGCGCTGTAGAACAGCAACAATCATTCCTCCCATTATACGCGCAACGTTTATTTACTATTGTATGATAAAAAATTTCCTATTCCACAGCTTCTCCTTTAAATAAAACACATATACCCTGTGATATAGGCTGTACTTGAAAAAAAAAAAAAATTGAATTTTCCTACAACCTCGATATACACACTACGGAATCTATGTCTCGTGCCAAGTTGTAGGAGGACTTGGACTACTCGCGGGTCCAGACGATTAGCCACCAGCAGCGTGAGTATATACTATACATGTATGTGAGTGAGCGCGCGGGATTTCCCGAGCCGGCGTCGCGGTCACTCGACTCGCAGCTTAGTCACTCTCGCTTATCGAATAATCGCGAGATCGTAATTCTCGCTGCCGTAACCTGCGCCGTGTAAGATTCTTCTTCTTCACTGAAAACAGATGTGGAACGCGGGATCTCCTTTTTTTTTGCATATTTCTAATAACAGGTATCCTAATAATTTTGGGGAATTTTCAGTTATGATGGAGCGTTTTCTTTTTTTTTTTTTTGTACGCCGAGGCTAATTAGCCTCGGAAAATCGAATTTTCCGATATGATTATCCAGACGTGAAAAGTGAATTTTTCGCTTTTTGCCATAACTTTTTGCAATCGTACACACTTACTTTATATAGATATGTACACGACAAAAAGCTAGGTATACACATGATTATCGTAGCCGGGGTAAACCCCGCGAAAATTTGCATCGCGAGACCGAGCGTGTAAAAAAAACGCACTCCTTCCTCGTGTACTGCAGCAGAGTTATTAACGGTATATCCAAGTAGCGCGTTTTTCCGACAAAATAGAAACTTCCTTAATGATTCAGCATTTAAGACGTCTCGTACGCACGACGTCCCGAGAGCGAGCGGAAACTTATAGTCTATCTATACCGCAGACACTTCCGAGGAGCTGCTGTATCTTTTCCGTAACTCTGCGCGCGAATTATGCGGGTATAATCGATTCCTACGTAATTTGGAAAAACTTCAAGAACGAAAGCGTGTAAGTGTATTATGTATGACTAAGCAGGCGAGTGTGAGCTTCTATTGATTTGTGTGTCTTTCCGATGTGTTGGCCACGCGAGAGAGATACTATAATTGTGTATTACTATACTTCCGGGCCAGAGTTTTGGCTCGATCGCTATGCTTTTTTAATGATATTTATTGGGCTAATGAATGTTAAAGCGTTTTGAAAATGGTCATTCATGGGGATGCAGTGACAAATCAGAATTTTACAAAGTTTATTTACTATACTTTTTTCGTGCAGTCTGTATGTAGACCAAGTTGATTTTTTTAATAGAAAAATTCGATATTTTACTGTGTTTATATATAAAAACTTATTTTACGATTTTAAAATTCGTCTAAAGCAGCATCGCAGCTAATCTGTTGTATTCGGTTTGTTATATCTATTGAATAGAACGTACTTATATTGCACATTCACGAGTCGCAATAAATGTATTTGCAGCAAATGTATATAGTTATTGGCTTTTTTAACGGCAGTATATCAACGTTTTCGGAGTTCTGAATATTTAAAATTGTCGCTGCCACGATTTATCTTTTCTGAAATATAAGATAATACAACACAAATATACAAATGAACGGCAAATGAGGAACGCATGTGGATTCGATTATTTCGATATATATGTATATATAATCGCGATCATTTTTTTATAGGAAGAATAGATATTTACGAAAAATATTGGACAGGATTATTTGAAGAATCTTCAATTCGAATACCTACAAAGAGCCAGACGAAATCACATAATTAAAATTATACCCCGGAAAAACGATCTCCCAATAACCAAACACCACAATTACACTCTTCCAGCATCGAGTTACACATACGCACACTCTTCTCTCTCTCTCTCTCTCTCCCTACAACGTCGTGATTTTCCTTCCGCGGCGCGCTTTCATCATCACCCCCATTGTGCGCCTATAAAACGCTGGCTCGCGCGCGCGATTCGTATTTTCTCGATCTCCTAAAAGTACAATATAGTACGCACTGTATGCACGCGCCACGTTTGAAAAAGAAAAGCGAGCCGCAGCTGCTAGTCAGGACCTGCAGGGATTCTATTGCTATTCAGGAGAGTGAGCGCGTGTCGCCTAAGGACTGCTGCTCCAGCAGCAGATGCAGCTTCGAGGATATTTTTCTCGCTGTTGCTGCCAGCCTTTGAAATGCGAAGAGCGTCTATACACACGTGTAGGATTTGACTTGGAAAATTTTTTGAAAATTCATTTTGTTCAATTTTATGGAGCCGATGTGCGATCGAGCGAATTGAACAGGTTTGGATTTATTAGTGTACTTCGTGGCTATTTCTTTTGATGCAATAGAGATCGAAATTGTCGTAGTCAGTTTGTTCGTGAAATAAGTGGCGATATACTGAATGACTTTTTATAGTCCTTCGATTGCAAGAGACTTTCTCAATCGACGTAAGTAGTCGAGGAATCTTGCGAATTTACAAAAAGTGACGTGGAGGGATTTTCAAGAGTTACTCAGCGTTTTTTTTTTATTTTGAGGACCCATCTTTATGGAATGAAATTTTGAATCGGATTTGGCAAGCGTGATTCACCAACGCGCCGTGTATCAGAAGCTATATTACAGCACGTCTGCCCTTAAACTTTTGACCAAGACCGTGAAACACCATAAACTAGTGGCCAATTAAGATAAAAAAAATGTATACAACACTTTTTTGCCGCTCGGAGTGAAAAATTCATTATGAAATTACGGCAATGACTCTGCGTGTTAACGAACACGTTTGATCGCTCATGTGCCGGCGAACACGCAGCAGCGCTTTGAATTCATTAAGGATTATGGAAGAAAGTTTGTTTCCGAACGAGGTAGATTCTCGAGGTACATTGCATAAAGTTGCGAGATTCTTTTTCGAGTTTTGCAATAAATTTTTTTTTTTTTTGAACGAGATCGTAATTCACATGTATACATGATTTATGGTTTACCGATGCTGAACTTGGAATTGAGTTATATTTGCATACATCGACTCTTAACGACAAGTCAGTGTACTGCAGAGATAATAATAATTTTTATCGCGCAATGAAATGCCATTTTAATCAAACAAATAATAAATTATCCAAGTTTATTAAAAAAAAAGTGATGTTCTCGTAATTAAATTAGTAGTTTAAACCTGCAATAAAAAAAAACATATAGAGGAAGCAAAGCATCAGCTTTAAGTGTTAAACGCCGAGACTAAACGAGATACAGAAAACCAGTCGTTTGGTCATTATCAGTCGGTTATCGCATCCTGATCTTTCGGTGTGTCGTCGGCACGAGACCGGCGCGTTAATGAACTCAGCGCTATTTGACATCCTGCGCGAAAGCGAGTTTGCTTTCTTGGCATCATTTTTTCTTCCCGCATCGTGGGATTCTCTTTTAACAAGTTTATAAATTCAAAAAATTTTAATCATCATCCAAACCAGCCTCGTGTCTAAATAGAAGATCAATAAAAATTTCGAAGACGGACTAAACCGAAAAAAAAATCTCACACTATCCACACACATTATAGAGCAGAAAATCTCTTTGGCACCGTACACAGATCAGAAGAAAAAAATCTCGCTATAATAATCCATCGTCGGCGAGTGACGACGCAGGAGTGCTGGTCAGCAGTCGTCCGCATCACAGGAGCATCGTCTGATGCTTATAGCAGACGACGACTTTGCTGGTCTCTGCGGAGTAGGGATGGAAGGAAGTGCCGGCAAGGTGGGGGTGTACAACACGCTGGTGTGCGTGTATGCACTCCTCTCCCTCCTCCCACGAGCTCTGTCGTCCCCCCTCTCTCTCTCCTCACACCGGGGGAATTATGAATGAGTCGCGTTGCCGAGATGCCGGGGGGTGGGGGATGATGCTGCTATTGTGGGGGCGTTAGACGAAGAGAAGAGTGTAGTATGTGTGTGTATCTCTTTCTCTTTTACATCGAGAGGGTAGTGGTGGGGGTGTAGAGAGAGAGAGAGAGAGAGAGAAAGAATGGGATTTGTTACCTACCTATACCTTCAAGCGCGCACGTCACACACAAACGCCGCGCCACGGGAGGTGATACAACACAATCTCTCTCTCTCTCTCTAGCTTGGCTCGGCTGCGGCGGCAGCCACGAGGAGCGAGCGAGGACTCACTACTCACTCAGTCACCTTCTGACACTCGACAGAGCAGCTCGCGCTCATACATACACACATACACGCGCGCGCCTTGCAGTTTGCGCGCGCCCTTAAAGACAGTGCAGAAAGAGGGATAGATAAGAGACAGAGAGGGAAAGAGAGGGAGTAACCACTACGCTCTCCCCCCTCTCCTCAGTGGTAGCACTCACCACCACCACCCACGAGAGAGTGAGAGAGAGAGAGAGAGAGAGAGCGGACGCAGCAGCAGCCACCCCCTCTCGATTCGCTCTCTCGCAGATCTTTTGGGGATCCGTTATAAGTATCAGTGCGTCGCGTGTGTCCGAGATCAGTGCTCGAAGCTTCGCGATAGCGGCATGTCGTCAGCTGCTCTACTAGCACTACTGCCAAGCTTTTGGAGAACGCATTGATCTGAATTGAGATACCGATCTTAATACCGAGTCTTAGTCTCAGTCTCTCTCTTTCGAGTGCTGCTGTCATGCCGAGCAGCAGCAGCAGCAGCAGCAGCAGCAGCAGCAGCGTAGCCGGTCCTCACTTCGACTCTGCTCTGCCAACGGTGAGGATCGTCATGTCGAGCAGTTCCAGTACAGTTCAGGCTTCGGTCAATCCTTCGGATGACAGGACGATGCAGGAGATACTTACGAGGGACCAGAGGACTACTTATCACAGAGTGCGGAGTTGTTGCAGTGACGAGAGACAAACTTCTTCTTCGACGGTTGTTGCGAACAGTGTAGTGATGACCGCGGCTAGTAATAAAAAGTCGTCGATCCACGGAACGACGACGACGACTAGGTGTTGTGGTGATGATCATGATGATTGTGGGTGTAGTAAGAGCAGGACGCGGGACCTTGTTGTTACGGACGAGATCACAAGAACCATGTACTCGAATAATAGTAATGTTATTAATAGTACTGTGACCAAAAGCTGTGATGATAAAGAAGAGCTTCGAAAAGATAGCGAACGGTGCTCCGATGCGCCGTCGAGCTATCAGCTGGACCTAGGGATGAGGAGAGCAAGATTCGTTGTCGCCTGCGGCATGTGGCTGAGTAAGTTGTCGAAGAGAAATTTTTATTTTTTCCATTTTTTTTATTCGTTAGATTATTGAACTGGCGATATTGAGTGTCTGTGATTTTTTTGTAAATTTAATAAACTGCTAGCTGTGAAACGGGCGACGGAAGCAGGCTGACACTTGTTGCTTCGGCAGGACAGATTAGTATACCTGATGTGCTTCTCACTTAAAAAACTTGACATTTTTTATACTTTCAATTGAATTAAGGCATAATAAATTTAACGAATGCATTGTACACGCGTTTCAATAAGAGTTATAATTAATTCATAAAAAAATTATAGCTTTTTAATTGCATAAAAGAAATCATAATAAAAGGCAATTCCGGCAATTGCAATGCATCCGGCGCATCAGTCATAAAGACCATTGTCCCCAGAAAAGTGTATACCTCGGCAAGTGGCTATTTACACCTCACCTTAATTGAAGGCGTACCTCAAGCCCATTAGCGCATCAAGTGTCTCGCCGGCGGTCGGTATTTCCCTTCTGCTCTCCACATCTCTCATTCGCGTCTAATCCGTTCCGAGAGAGCATCGAGACTAATCCTTTGAGCCCCTGGTACCCGTATATATTATAATATGCGAAATTTTCCGGAGGGAAATCCCCGGTGCTGCCGACGGCGCCAGAAAATTTTCGATCGATACAGGCTAAATAATACAAGCTAAATACTATATAATTTACAAAGTCAGTTTGGTCCTACCTGGGATCAGTTGAAGTTTGAGTTGTCGAGGTGACGGTCGTCGTTTTTGAGAGTCAATGTACTGCCGTTGATTTACTTCGTTTCTGGTGTCACTATGGCAATTCGTAAGTGTCTCTGTTTTTTTTTTTTGATCCCGCAAGAAAAGTGTGTTAATTAACTTTGTTTAATTTACATATACTTTCGAGCGGTTACTCGTAGATCAAAACGATTCGCGTATAAATTACGAAATATAACGCGCATTCTTATGGTAATGCGAGCAGTCTACTTAACCTCTTCTCCTCACACTTTTTTTTCTGCAAGCAACAGTGCTTTTCTCGAATACACACTGGTATATGTTATACAAAAAACGCATATTTTCGTAGTTCTCGAACGTCTTAATCGTCGGCGTATCGATAAGACAGCCTATTAGCTCTCGTTTAGTGTCGTCACCGAAAGACACCGGAATCGGTCATCACCTTATTCCCGGAATAAACGACGCATTTCGCGGAAGGTTCCGAAGATTTCTCTGTATATAACACAGACACCTCTCTTTCTCTCCGCGCGCAAAAACACAGTTCGTACATACTTTGCCGAAAAAAAGAAGAAAAAAAAAATGTAACAGGTCAACGCTTCTTTCCTCCTTCCTCTTTGTCATTCTTATTATACCAGTGTGTACTGTCCGGTGAGTACATATACATATAGTAGCCAAACCAGAGTGTCGTGGTTCAACGCACGTCTCTTTTTTTTTCGTTTAGTTTTCGTCGTGATTCAGGCGGAATTCCCACGGCATCAAAAGGAGAGAAATATGAAATTCTGTATGTACCTAACTAACGGCTCGCGTGCGTTATAATATACACGTCGCTCCAGATTTATACGCGTGTCTAAAAGAGAGACATCATCGCAGAAAAATTACACGGTATAAGTGTATCGGCATATTAGAAACAAACATCATCGCACCGCGAGAGTTGTTGTCGTACTTTATTATACGAGATAAATCAATAGCAAGAATTCCAGCTCACACCAGCTATATATTGATAAGCGAGAATTTTCTCTTATAACTTGGACAGATCGAAAAAAAAAGTAAATCACACAAAACAAGCCCGTGTGAATCCCTCTTTCTACTCTTGTTCTCCTTGCGCTTTATAAACATATAGTATATATTGGTGGCGCACGCGCCGGAGGATTCCCCGTGGTGTCTTCCGCGCTTGCGCGCGATTTTCCCGCGGCAAATGCTCCTTTTTTCTCGCTCTATAGCTAGCGCGCATGACGTCAGTGTCTCGCGTGTGAGTCGCGAGCCGATGAACGTATTAGTCATCGCTGTCCGACAGTGTATATGTATGTGTATGTATTGTATATAGTTTTGCTAACGGTTCGCACCGCTGCGCCGGCTACTCAGTGCAGCTTATCGATACCCAGAGCTCGTCGCACCTCTCGAGATGCAACTCTGAAGTTTCTTTCTCTCTTTCTCTGCTATTATATAAATTAAATTAACGAGCGAGAGAAGAACAATTACGAAATACTACCGCACGCGGAGCTTTTTCGAGCTTCCAACGTTGCACAGGTGTGTGTGTGTGTGTGTGTTTTGTCTGGAGAAAAACATCGCGGCGAAGAACAATTAGCACGTCGTCGGGGGGCCGCATTAAAAATAATTAGCCTCAGGGATAACTCGCATATTTTCCAGCGGCTCTCGTCGTTTTCCGCGCGCTCTCTCTCTGGCATTTTAATCGGGAGAGGCAGTTTTTCGGGACAGTTTTCATGTATAAATACCGATCGTGACTCGGCGAGATGAAGAATTCGAGCCAGCTGACGTGAGAGAGTCTTATATCTACTGCTGCTATACGAGAGACGTTGCGTCATAAATCGTCACTTTGTCTATTGCAAAATACGACGCCACATTATATCCAGTGTGCGTCTATTTTTACAACTACTCTTTCAAACGGTATATACATCGGGGCTCCTATTTTTCCCCGATAACACACATCACCACATCTAAATCACACCTCTCGAGACAGTGATCGGTATACACATAGTCCCTTCAGGCGTCGGTGTGCAGCTTGCGCGCAGCACATACGCGCTAAATTGGCGAACGTGTGCCGGGGAGAGTTCGACCTACCGCAACGAATCCCGCGGAGAGTATAGCTACCGTAATTGCGTATAATTGTCGTTCTCGAGCAATGCGCGAGGACACCGCCGCGGCTGCATCAGGCCATTACCGCATTTTTCCGCGGATGCTTTTTCTGTCGGTGTCGGCCCCCCTTTGAGATTATCTCTCTTCACTCGGCGATTTTTCATGTACATATATACACATCGAGCTTCTTGCGGTCAAAAGTTTAGGTGTCGTTAGAGCTCGATGGGGGAGTGGGAAAAAAGATTCCGAGAGAGAGAGAGAGAGAGAGAGAG
>UCQR01027181.1:28578-45330 GCA_900474235.1 Cecidostiba semifascia | reverse complement strand
CAGCAACAGCAGCAGCAACAACAACAGCAACAGCAGCAGCAACAACAGCAACAGCAACAGCAATCAACCGCAGACGTATTGGCGGCGGCTCTCGATGCCTTGGTAGGCGATAGTGAACCCGCCGGAGGCAGTAACGGTAACGGAGGCCAGTACGGCTCGTCGAATTTGCGGGTTCATCCGGGCCGAGGTTCCGTGGGAATGCCACCGCCCAGAACGCATCACAACGTCGCCTATCACGGACCCCCACCACCTCCTCCTTCGTCTGCCTCAGTAAGGTTCTTGCGAATACGATTTGCCGAAGATTCGATTGATCAGATTTTCTTTTTTTTTTTTGAGTATCTAATAGACAATTCTAAAATATCAATAAATGATAGTTCAGAAGCTATAATCTTGTCTCAATCAACAGTCTCCCGGCTCGTCGAAACAGCAGCTACAACGCGTTCAGGACAGCATCGACAAGGTGTTCGACACGGCGATAGCCGCGAGCACTAACTTGGATAACGAGAACTGGCCGGCGCCGGGTAACGACATGCCCAAGATCGTCTCGCTCGACGTCAAGTGCGAGAAGAACTCGATGAAGGTTTATCTCGGCTTCGACAAGCCTTTCTACGGTATCGTCTTCAGCAAAGGCCATTACAGCAACGTCAACTGCGTTCATCTGCCGGCCGGTCTCGGCCGGACCTCCGTAAATTTCGAGATCGGTATTCACGCCTGCGGTACCAATGGTAATACCGACAACGGACTCTACGGATACGGAGAGTCGGGATCTGGAACTTACTTTGAGAATATCGTCGTTATACAGTATGATCCACAGGTGAGTGTGTGTGTGTGTGCGAGCTCTATAGATCTTTTCCTGAAAATAGGAACAAGTCGAACTCGCAGGTTGAAATTTGAATACGAGCGCATTCCCGCGTCGTCGAGTCATGTGATGTGCGACCGTATAATATATCCCGCAATGCCAAACGAGAGTCACGTCGCTGCGTACGACGAACTCCACGAAAATACAAAACTATTTCGCGCATACGATTTACCTGAATTCGAAAAGTAAACATCAGCCAATAACTCTCTCTCTCTAAAGTATGCCATCCTCTCGCGACACTCGTTTACAGGTGCAAGAAGTCTGGGACCAGGCGAGGAAGCTTCGCTGTACTTGGCACGACCTGTACGAGAAATCGGTAACCTTCCGGCCCTTCCCCGTCGACATGCTCGACGTCGTTCGAGCCGATTTCGCCGGCGACAATGTCGGCTGCTGGATGCAGATTCAGGTTGGCAAAGGACCCTGGGCTTCCGAGGTGTCCGGTCTCGTGAAAATCGGCCAGACCATGACGATGGTGCTCGCCATCAAGGACGACGACTCTAAATTCGATATGCTCGTGCGCAACTGCATGGCTCACGACGGCAAGAGAGCGCCCATACAGCTGGGTAAGAGAATTATGCGTACTTGAATGGATTAATAAATTAAGAATTTCGCTATAACGATCTTTTTCCGATCAGTCGATCAGCGGGGCTGCATAACTCGGCCGAAGCTCATGTCGCGCTTCACGAAGATCAAGAACTTCGGGGCGAGCGCCTCGGTACTCTCGTACGCGCACTTCCAGGCTTTCAAGTTCCCTGACTCGATGGAGGTACACTTCCAGTGCACGATACAGATCTGCCGTTATCAGTGTCCTGATCAGTGCTCGGACTCGCCGCCTCTACTGCACGGTGATGGCCTTCTCATCGAGAATCACAGGGCTTCTATCGGACACGCTGATGTCTCTGCTTACAACATACCACCGCCACCGGTACATCTGCCGATCGACGCCTATCTTCAGGTGAGCTTTATACACGTCAATCACTTTTTGTCAAATTATACGTATTAACGAATTAACGAAAACATTACCACTCAATCTGTTACAGTCCGTAGGTCGACCTCGTGACGAGCGTCGCCGCAAAACTCGTGCTATCCCGGCCACTACTGTCGGCAAATCCAAGTCCGAGAAGAACGTGGGTGTGAACCGCGTGATACGAGTAGTGTCCACCGGTGACCTGACCTTCTCCCTGGACGAGGCAGCTAACTCGACGACGAGCGAGGATACATCGACAATGGTGTTCCCGGTGCGCGAGGCTCATACTGCCAATGCCAACCTCATCTGCATGACGACGTCCGGCTTCACGCTGACCTTGCTGCTGCTGCTCGGCATATTGCTCGGCTCCTGTGGACTCTCTGCGTATCTGTGCATCAGGCTCAGGCCCTTCAGGAAGCGGATCGACGAGAGCGCGGTTCACGTCAGAGGTTTTCCAATCCACGCGATTGGAAAACCTGCAGCTCTAAAGTCCGCTTGTTTCTACTCGTAATTGAGATGTGTGCTTGCGATTGCCGTGGATGAATGTGTAATTGAAGTTGTGAGCTACATCAGTGCCTTTTTTCATTTCTCTACCGGATAGAGCTTGATTTATTTTTGTTTATTGTTTCGAGAGTGTAGGTGCTAAATTATCGTTAAACGATGGCGATAGAAATTTTCGAAATGTTTTCTGGGCTGATGAGATCATGCTTGCGCGCAACTGTCTGCCGGTGAATCTGTATTTATGTATACGTATGTATTATTGTTGTTTCGAGGTGTCCGATGATGATGATGTAGTTTTGTTCTCTTAAGGTAGTCCTAACGTCATGCTAGTCAAAAAAATATTTATGTACGACCTCTCCGGTAGTGGCTCGGTCGCGTGTACGTGAAATTTACAATAGAGGTACAGTAGTGAATCGGGAAATAAATTGTATAGTTCTCTACAGAACATTTTTCTTTCACTTTAATTGAATACCTTTTGGCTTTCATATTGCATAAAAATAAGCATTAGTCAAAGATTTGGAATGGAAAATATATCACAAATACTGTGGATGTAGTCAAGTGAAACAGGCGAACGCGATATATTCACGTATCGAAATATTTATTTACAGTCACATAATGAATTGGCGGATTCGTTTTCATACATTGTCGATTCATTGCGCATTAATACTTAGTGGAGTTACCTTTTTCATTTTTGATCGATATCAAACATGCTTATCAGGTAATAGATATATGTAACAAAAATGATGTAATAGTTGACCTCGTTGTTAGGGCTACCTTAATTCGTTTTTTAAATGTGTCTAAAGTTTTTATTTTCTAGGTAAGATAATTCTTTAGATGAATTTTATTCAGCGTGCTTTTTTTTACTTTTTTTTTCAATTACACTTGGAATGAAATGAGCTTTATTCTTAAAAGAGGATGTTTTAGTCTTTTGAAGGCTCATATTTAACTACCTTGACTTAAAAAAAAAACCGTCTATTGTAGAAGTTTTTACTATGACTAGATAACGAACGCTATTACGTTCATTCCAATATTTAATTCTTGATTATAAATATGGTGAAGCAAAAGAATTAATTTTTTTAGTTGATAATTTGTATTAACATTTTGAGTTATTGTCTAACAATAAAGTATGCCATTATACAGATAGCTCGTACTATAATAAACTGGATAAAGTTAGAATCTACAAGTTTTCAGAAATAGGGTATAAGTGTTTTGTTGTCTATTAATGCAATAAAACAGACTGATAATTTCGATGTAAATGTACAATCAATATATAATTTAATAATTTATTAATTTTATTTTTCACAGTTATTATTTATTTAGTACGTAGTATTATTGTATTATTATGTAATTAAAAATCTTAATTTTATATAAAAAAAATAAACCATTACTTCTGGATTGTATACAAACAATAAATTGATATATTCGATATCATTATTTTAACTAACGAACATGCAATTTGAAAAATTGAATGTTTCACAAGTTGACCTAATTCTCGCTAATTCTGCTACAATTTTATTGTAGACTTCTGGGAATCTTTTAACAGCTCAATTGAATGCAGTGTATGTATATCACTTTAAAAAGAACAACTACAGTTATATGATATCTAGCGTGTTATTCACATTTAGTTTTAGTAATATAATATTATAACTGAACATATTACTGAAAACGATGCGCTTTACGAGCATACGCGCTCAAATAATAATCATAATTCAAACATCATTTATATGCTACTGAAAATTATTAATGCAACAGTATAGTGATTATCAGAATTCAAAAATAAAATTTATTTACGCGATATCACGAGGAATAAGCTTTCCAATGGTGTAGACTATAATTGCAGCGTCATATTCGTCAATGTTTATATAATACCTGCACATCGAACTGCAAAGCTTTATCGACGATTAGCTAATTTTTAATGATATTATACATACTGTATTGTAGAAAAGCTCAGCATTAAACCAACCCCACAATACAATACTACAATACTACTCCACACAATCGCAAATATAATTCTCAACTCAAAAGCGATAGATACCTCTGTTATATTGCCTTATTCGTCGGTACACGTCAAAAGGAAGAATCTAATTAACTCGGCGGTGGCACGAAAAGCTCCTTTGCTCTGTAAATACGCAGCACACGCACCTGAAACCGGCATATACACGCTCGTGCGAGCGCACAGTAGCTTTTTTGCCTCCGCAACGGTGAACATCAGTAGCGCGCACGCGAGTTCGCCTTTTTTGTCGCACACGCGCGAGTAGTGCATCTATTGTAAATCACTCTTTGAAACAGAACTATGTATACCGCTCTCGGGAGCAGATCCTATCGGGCCGCGAAGACTCCTTTGGCGAGCACTTTTTTGCGCTTCTGTCTGCCCTTTTTTTCCTTTCTGCGGAAAACGCGTGTGGGGTTGTATTATTCGCGATGATTCGGCTGCCATGAGAGAATTTCAAATCAGAGCGCATCGTGATTCTTTTTCTGATTCGTCTGGAGACGGTTAGCTTAATTAAAATCGTTTGCTTGTTTAACGGCGCGCCGCGAGCAGACGCTTTAATTTATTCTTCGCTTATCTCTCGGGCGTATCGGTTAATTTGATATTATTCTTTGATATTGCCTTTGCTAGTAATTAATATACGTATTTTTAGACAGGCCAATTAGGCGGTGTAATTAAATTTTGCATTTGTGAAAAATTCAGTGGTGTATACATTTTTGATGTATTCATTGAATTCGAATTGTATAATTCTGCTATAATTTAATGTGAAGTGTTCTTCGTAGAAGACTTCATTGTTTCAAATTAAATTTAGCGGTATATTTTCTCTAAAGCAGGAAAGTAAATAGAAAATGCTGTTTTTGCAAAAAAAAAAGCGAATGAATTTTTTTTTCGTGTATAAATAAATATCGTTACAAGAAAATAAACAATATTATGGAAAATAATGAATATTTAATGGCCTTCATATAGATGTACAAGAATGTAAATCATAAACGTTTTAAATCATTACTGATTTCGATTAAAAATTGTATTTCAACTGTTCTCCATCATTGGACTTTCAAGTCTTTGGTATTTGAGTGCATATTTTCAAATATGAATCTGCATTCGCGATTTACATTCGCCATCGCAGTACCTAATTAGTAGGCGCACTTCCAAGCCGAAGAGGGAAGAAGAAAAAAGTAAGTGCTCACTTGGTTATCAGCAAGTATACTGTGAATGAAGCTTCTTAATGGCATCAACTGCTGAGAGAAACCCATTAACGCCGTGCTTGAAGCTTTTTAACCGCAAATGTACCTCTTCTAGCGTTCAAGGGACTTTTTTCTTTATGCTTATGCGTATATCAGTAAGTTTAAAAAATCGCATTCAGTGTTCTGTCTATTTCTTATAAAGCATCAGTTTACTTTTGTTAAACACATGCACATGAGTGACTTAAAGAGGAGTATTTTTATTTCTTGTTCAAAATAAATAATAAGGGCAATTAATTAGTCAATAAGAAATGTATGCCATTTTGGTGATTGGATTTTGTATACTCATAATTTTTTTTTAATGAACTTACCAGTTTTTTTTTAGTTACGTGAGAGGGTGAACATTTAATTGTGACGTATTTACCATCACCATCTAGATATACCAATCTGCATAATTTGAAAAGTTAAAGCTTACATCCGCGCTTAACTTAAAAATAAATTAAGATTGGGAAAATTGAAGAATCTGAAAAATTAAATTATTGAAATATTTACATATAAGGTTTGGCAACTCTGTTGGAAAACTTGCAGTTCAACTAAGTGTACATGAAAATAGATTCTTCATAAGGAGTAATGAAAATAAGGGCATTTTTTTAATATAACGTAATTTATTAAAATATTATATAAAAGAAAACACGTTTTAAACTTTTTTTCTTACAGCACCAATCCTTGCACCTCGTCATTTTCTCAATCAGAGGCATTCTTAAAGTATAAATGAAAGAATTTGAGGAATTCACACTCTAGCATAAGATAAACAGAAATATTGCCTGATTAATTTGACAAATAATACATGCTTGTCTTAGATATGAAAGTCAAAAGTACCCAATGTTAAAAAGTAATACAAGTATAAAGAATTTAAGGAAATAAATGATAGTAATTGTATATTGACAGGGACGCAAATAAAACTATATACGTATAGCCTAAGAGTATTTAAATAAATAAAGGCCTAGAGAGAAAATAATATAAAAATTCTTAATTAACATTAATATATGCATAAGTACTCTCATTCCTTTGTTTCCGATAGCGCACATCTTTCTTAAGTAACAACATTATTCTTAAGATTACAATTATAATTAAGTTTTATATATACCGCTCATAATTTGTGCAGTGATTTTCGGTAAAATATTAAGAATTTAACACTGCTTTATAGTGTATTTTATATAAAATGTACTTAACAGATAAAAGAAAGTCATTTTGTTACTCAAAACACCAAAAAGTCAGTTTCATATGCGATTGTCAACTGTTTTATATATATATACTTTTGAAGTTTCCTTAGAAAAAGAGATTTTTCTTATAAAAAATTCTAGTCTAATGTCTTTTTCCGAGAAAGGCCACGCACAGTCCACGGCATCAAAATATATCATTCCTTTTCGCAAAGTTTTACTCTCTTAAATTTGATGCACTACTTTTAGAGCTAAAACTCATTCCAAAGTAATTTAAGTAGTAATTCAACTCTTTCAGTCCCGGTATAGTGGACATTAACTGTTTCACTCATAAAATGCATTTAGAATGTATCTATTCATCAGCAGGTAATGAAGCATTTTATCAAGTAATCTTTACGACTAAATATTATATTATATAAACTCTCTCTCTCTCTCTCTCTCTCTTTCTCTATCTTTATCTTTAAATAAAAAATCGTGACTATAAGAGTTGAAGAACTCGACATAACGCGTATGATTACAACAATTCAATAAAAATACATGTTACGGTATTTTCAGTCGATTCGCAACCAATCGATTGTTCGCACCTTCTTGAACGCTTAACAATTACCTTAGAAAGTAATAATACTAGATGCAAATGTGATTCGTGTAAGGGAAGATACATTAGTATCGCATACATTGCAGTGAAAAGGAAGGAGATATGAAAGTAGTCGAATCGGTACAGCAGATTCACGATGCCCAGATCATTTGATCTATTGTGTTTGTCCGTGCTTCGGCTGTACAAAGGTTGAGGACCAATGTGTGAAAATGGAAGTAAAGGAAGAAAAGGACAGTGCATAAATGCTTCTATCTTTCAATCAAGTTAGTAAAAAAAAAATTCTTTCACTCTCTGAAAAACAAAGTTATCATACGCACTTACGGTACTTTGTACAGTATATTGCACATGGTCTTGGAGGACTTTTGCTCATTGGTGTCGATCTACACTAGAGACTATACTTCTCGTTCGTTTAATACAAGCATGGAATAATTATTACAATATAACAATTCACGAAGATACAATGACTTATCCAGATTGACGTTAATTTTTCAAAATGGAAGAACTAAATCCATTTTCCTAGCAAAAGTCCTTTTTTTATTTGTACAACAATATGTGTAGCGAGAAAAATTTCTCTGCTCAGTGTGTTTGAATCAAACGAAGAGCAATACAATGAACTGCCTCAACAAGAAATGTAACAGAATAAATAACGCGTCTCAGGACATACACGTATATAAAACCTTAATCTAAACATTGTTTTTCTTTTTTCTACTCGGCGCAAAGAAAACGCTATACTACTACTTATTCGGTCCAATCTACACTTTCCTCGAATAAAGTCAATCAATTATACGCCGTCAATAAACATCAAAACGTTTTCTCCGCCGAGTTCAGTGGTGGTGACGGACTTATCTAAACGCTCGGCACACGGGTATATACATGTATATACGTATGCAATGGATCTCTTCGAATTCCTTCAGAGTATTTAGATAAGCCCGCTCGCGCGAGCGCTCTCGCCCGTCTGCCTCATTAAGGTCTCTCAACAAAAATTATCATATACATCGCGCTCGCCTACTCTCCTCTCCTTTTCTCTTCTCGAGCGGAAATTCAGAGTTAACAGGGAAAATTTCTCGGAAAAACACACCAGCTCTCCTATATACGTATACATTATAATATATACTCGTTTGGCTCGCGGCGCATATAGTACTAGTTTTAGCTACATATACGCCCGGCTGATGCGATGCCTAATCTCTATTCATGACCGTTTAAATATCACATGGATAAACTTGATTGAATTTCACTCGGCGCGAGAGCAGCTGAATAATGTAAAATCAATCGGCATATATGCTCCCGGACATTTCGCACTGATTCCCACTTCGAAATTTACGTCCCAATTTCATTTTTCCTCTTCAATATCCAAAAATTCATGATCCGAAGCTTATATGAAGATCCGCTCGAAGAAAACAGTAGCAGGATCATCAGATTAGTTGTCTGTCTGTCGGTCGGCGACGGCTACGGGCCTCTGGTTGGTACAGCGCGTTCGGAATAGCCGATACGCTTGGAGCCATCCGGGCTGCTGGAGATGGTGCTGTCCGGCGGCTATGGCCGCCTGTAAACTGGCCGGTAGGTTTTTACGTGCGTTTCGGGCCAACTCACGCTGAGCCTGAAGTCGGTGAACCATGGCGCCTGCCACGAGGGCTGATACCACGGCCGAGAGGGCTACCACGACGAAGAGAGCGCTGAAGCCGCTCAGAGGTAGGCAGATTCCGTAGACGACTTCCTCGCGTATCCGGCCCTGTTGGTATATTAGGCTTGATTGAGTTTTACTGGATTTTTTTTTTATATTTTTCAATATTTCGAGTAATTACAGTAGTACGGGTGATCTGTTTCATATAGAATGTTATTCGCTTTGATTTTGAATGATTAATATATAATAATAATAGAATCCATTTTATCCATTCTATTATGAAACGGCCCCAATTGAAAATATCTTTGCAAATAAATAAAAGAGTCATGCATTTTTTAAAAATTCAAAAACTTTTACGATAAATCTATAAAGTGTCTTTAATTAAAAAGAAAAGTGGATAAATTCATTCACCTGGAAGACAGTAACAGCCTCGGCATGGCTATCAGGACTGAAGGCAAGATCAGCCTCGGAGATGACCTCGTAGATACCCGAGACGCCGACGTCGGCGCTGCGCACCTTCCTGTCGGACACGACGAGTGATCGCTTCCGCCTGTTCGTCGAGCTACTCAACGGCTCCGGCTGAGCCTTTCCAGTCTTGTTACTACTATTGCTGCTGCTGCTCTCGGTGGTAGTGCTGCTAGCGGTTGTGCTAGTACTACTACTACTACTACTACTACTAATACTACTACTACTGCTGGTGCTGCTGCTTGAATTACTGGTCCTCGGTGGCTCTTGGGTTCTCGATCTGGCCTCTCGTCGAGGCTGAGCTTCGTCCTGCTCCAGGTTCCGAGGTCCGTGCGGGAAGTGCTCTTGGGGCTGGTAGCGCGTTACTCTAGCTGGCTGCACCGACTGTTTTTGGAAATAGTAATTTTATGATTCATTATATACTTGTGTTGCACTTTTGATAAACAAAATTATATTATTATTATTTGGAAATCCGCGGTGACGTTATATTGTTACTTTTACCGTTCACGCAGCACGCAAGCTTTTACCTGTATCCCATCCGTTAAGCTCTATTCTCGTGCATTATATACGCATACGAAACGAGCGAGCTTTTAGCCAAAGTCGATTTGTCGACTGGGAGCTTGAAAGCTCTAAATTTCGAGGAAAAAAAACCTATATTTTACATCCAGCTCTCTCGTTCCACCCAACAAAAAAAAAAGTTTCAAGATAAAAAAAAAATCTATATAATACAAAGTGGCGTACCAAGTAGGGTTGTGAAAGCAAGGGATCATCAGCGATGTCAAGGATGGGCTCGGAGGTGGACGAAGGTCCGGTCTGCGCTTGTGCCTTGGGTGCGTTGGACTTTTCCACGCCGAGGAAGTGGCTACCGATCGCGGCCATCTCGTCGCCGTTGTGCACCACGTCGTCGTAGAGCGGTGGTCCATCCGCTGAACTCCCGCTGTTCGCCGGCATTTCGTGCTGGTCAACTTGCTGCGATGGTTGTTGCTGTTGCTGCTGCTGCTGTTGGACGTTAACGTCGTTGCGCTCCTGCAGGTAGTGACCAAGCTCGCCGCTACCGGTCGACTGGCAGTGGTCCAGGCAGCCGTGTCGACAGATCTCGACCTTTGAATTGAAAATGATTAGTGTATTGTAGAAAAAAACTTGTATTATACACACGATAAATTATCAAAGACTATATGACAAACCTTGCACTTGATGTGCACACTAAGCGCGTCGGGAAACTTGAAAGCGTGGAAGAAAGCGTAGGTGATGACGGTGGCTCGATCATCGGAGCCCTTGGCCTTGAGAAATCGGCTGATCATCTTGGGCCTGAGCACACAGCCAAACTCGTCGCTCAGCTGTATCGTGTGTCCGCCTCCGTCCGATGCAACGCACGACTTTACCCTCATGTCGAATTCGCCTAAAAAATTGAAAAGAGAATCGGTTAAAAGAGGACCATTCAAATTAGTTACGTTTGCGGCCGCGAAAGGCGCCCTGGTACCTTGCACTTTGCCGTGGCGCTCGTTACCTCGGTAATCGTTTATGGCGACGACTAGTGTCAGGGTCGAGCCGAGAGGCACGATGCCGGAGACCGGTGGTGCCCATGGACCCTTGCCATGTTGTATCTCCATCCAGCAGTCGACGTTGTCCCCTAAGATGTCGAGAGGTGATTATTGTTGGAATGTTTCATAAACACGGGTATAGTTCAGATTGATACTATTTCACTATGGAAATAACACGATGTGAACCAGTATAGGTCCTATATCACAAATGCCTAATGGCTCTAAAAAAAGAAAACCAAAAAATCTCGGGATGATCGCGGCAGTAAAATATAATTGCCCGCGCGCGGTTGAAATATTGATAAGTATAGAATTTTACTGCCCGCGATAAACAGCCGTGTGTATATAGCCGCAAGAGATTTAAAACGAAATCTAGCTTATGATCAGGCTGTCAATTGGTAAACCGCGTAAAATAGCCTTGCTTTACATAACTATCAATTTCGTGTATATATATGATTCAATTTAACGACGCGCGACGCGAATAATGGCCGCAATCTTATTCTCTCTCTGTCTCTCTTCCTACTCTAGGTTGCATTTAAAATTCACATACCCCTGAAGTCAAGCTGTATGACGTCGAGGTCAGCAATCACCATAGGAGGTTTAGATGCGGTTTTCTCATAATCATTAAACCACTCGCAGCGCAGTCTTTTCGCCTCGTCCCATACTTCCAGCAGATCTTTATCGTACTGCACGACAACAGTATTTTCATAAAACTGCCCGTGCATATCTGGCTTGGTGCCACACCTGTATTGAATACAAATGTCTCTTCTGTTATACCATACATATATGCATTTATACATGCTGGGCGCGATGCAAATCTCGCGCGCATATTTTTGTAATATTTTTAACAAAAAAAAAAAAAAAAAAAACAATTTATAAATAATCAACTCACCTCGCGTAGGCTATTCTGAAGGAAAAGAAAGTCTGTCCTGTCGAGGGGGGCACATAGACACAGCGGGGATCCGAGTGTTGGCCCTTGGACGAGACTATACCCTCGAATGGTTGTGAGAACGAGAGGTGCACGTCCATGTGGTCCTTGCCGCACATCACCTCCAGCGACTGGATGGCCGGCATACCCTCCGGCCTTTCCAGCGGCCAGATGTCGCTGCTACTCCAGGCGTTTCTCAAGCCAATCGTCTGGAAGAGCAAAAGCGTTTTTTTTTTGCATTTTAATATAAAGCTGGATTGTTTATATTCAACGACGAAGGCTCTTATTATCATACGGGACACCCTCGCACTTTGCATGAAACCGGTTTTCATAATTTACTTGCTGCTCTCTCATCTCTTTGGCTTTTTGTTGTTGTGTTTTTTTCACTTATAATATACGTTGTTGTTGCGGACCACGTCAATAATTCAGACGGCAAACGGCCGAAGCGAAATGAAGTTCGAGTGACTCGATCTTCCTTATTGTATAACAGCTATATCGCGAATAGACGCAGTGACTCGATTTATATACGCACGATTGATTGAAAAGCCTCGGGGCAAGCGGATATAAGTATTATATCGGTATAACAGTTTATTGCCTTATTCTCTTAAATCATTGAAAGCTCCGAGATGCATAATATTACCGGCGAAATCTTCCCTTGGCATTTCTCGCATAATCTTCTCAGTGTCTATATACCGGCGCTTGTCTCCGGAGAAATGAGATTACTCATCTCTCCGGGAAAAAGTATCGCAAATCTTAAAAGCCGTTTATGCACTTCTGTATACAGATATACAGTCGAGTTTCTCGGCATAAAGGATTGCTTCTTCTTCTTTTTTTTTTAATTTTCATCGAGTTGAGTATTAAGTAGTCGAAATATGGTATTACGTACGTTTTTATTATGAGACGAGGGATAAGGGCCAGAGGACGCTCCGAACAAACACAAGGATATAATAATGAAATCTGCAGTCGAACGAGATATAGTATCAGTATTCTGACATATTTCTCAAAGAAATGGAAAGTATGCCGAAAGTCTTACCGTACTCGACTAATTCTACTTATACACTTATAAACGAAGATCATCTAAAAAAAAAGAGTGCCGGGGACGACAACGGTGCAGACATCCCGCTTCCTTCTCTGCCTGATCTCACCGTTCCAAATTCGGTGCACCGGGGCGTTCGGTCGTTCTTCCTTAGACCGGTAAGTACATAAGCAACGCAGTGTTGACTATACGCGTCGATCTAGACATTTGCCCGTACGTACGTACGTACTTATATGTGTGTGTGTGTGTGTATAACCCTATACGCGGGCGCGCGCGCGCGAGCACACTAACGGGAGAGACGTCTTTACCGCTGCATTAACGGTCGCTGTTTTTCGCCCGCCGTACTGAAAACTAGTTTCCTCGTCCGATCTGTTTGTCTCCCGCACGTCTACTGTCCCTTGTTCTATACTGTATATATATATATATATATATAAAGAGGTGCAAGAGTTCGCTCTAATGGCGCGATCGCGTAGTCGCGCGAGCTCATAGGCCGGATATATGTGCTGCAGCTCTTTCGTTGGAAATAATTATACGGGCGGCTGCGGTCGCTCTAGCGTGATGATGTCGGCGAGTAGAGAGCTTTAATTGCTACTCCCTTCACTTATATATACTCGATGCGGAAGACACACGGCTGACGTGCAACTGAGGGTGGGAGTATCTGTATATATGTGTGTATAAAGGTAGTATAGGCGACGCTGCTATATAGAATACTCTGGCGGTTGGAATATATTAGGAGCGTTAAGTGATGCAATTAGTCGGGAGGTCTCTTTATATGGTGTTTATTTAGATTAGTTTGCTCTTTGATTTCGTCGGCGATTGTGATGCTTTCACGGATTTTGCGTTTGAGCAAGCTCGTTGATTGTTAAAGCGTGTTATTGTAAAGCTGTGTCTTTTGGACGAAAAGATTATAATTTTTTACCTGCGATTATATCTTCGATAAATTCAAATCAGAGCTGACAACGTTATCGTATAGCAATTAGCTGTTTTGTGAGACTTAAAGTGGTATGTATAAGTTTGTTTCCGTGCTATTTGAACTAGTTTTTGACGCGTTGACTTATACTACAGCTTTTGTATATACATATACTACTTTACTTTTTTTTATCTAATGAATCTTAAGCTTCACTTCTATTTAAGCTGCATATACCGTTTAATTATACTTTTTTTTATAATACTCTCTGTAAATAATGGCTCAAGTCTTATCAATAGGATTATAGCTGCTATACGGTAATTCTTAATATACGCCTCGAGGCGCATATAATATATGAACTAGTACCCCCGCATTGATTTTGCGATTTTGATAAAAATTCTTCGTCGATATACAAACTAACACAATAGACCCGAAATCCTCTTAAGCTTAAAATACCGACAATTAAAATCCGAATCCCAAACAAGCTGACACACGCAGTGAAAGCTCATTATACAAACTACGGTAAACAACCTAGAAAAGTTACTTTTGCGCGCGCGCAAACAGAAACACCAAGAATAACACGCGCATAGGTATCACCCGGACAAAGAGACAGCGCGAAACTGCGAACACAGCTGCACTGCTGAAGATTGTATATAGGTATATAATAGAAACAAGCGACGGAAAGAAGCAGCAAATCGTGCAGACGGTGCGGGGCAAGGCAATTACCTTGTGAAAAAGGGGGGGGGGGGAGACCGTTTTCTCGCGCGCGGCTACCGAGTCAAATCAGTTTGACGCCGCGGTTGCCTCCTCTCTCGCTAATGGCGCGAGAACGACGGGCCGAGAAGAGATCGAGAATAACATATACATAATGAATAGAAGAGGCGCGGAGAGAAAGAGAGAGCTGCTCATGCGAAACGTGTGTATCTCTCTATATTATATCCTTAAGGGGCGGTACTCCTACTTGACTCTATAGTATATACACCATTGATTATATTATATCGAGAGGAGCTTGGCTTTTTGCTTGGTGGAGCGCGGGAAAAATGAATTTTAATGGATAGCTCGTGACGGCTGTGGCGACGAAAGCTTCGCTCTCAGCGAATGCGTAAGTAGTTTCTTTGCTCCCCTTTTTGCGGTGATGTCGCGGAAGCGTCTTTCTTTTCTTCGGATGTTAATATAATTCGAATTGTCGAAAAAAAAAAAAAAAATGTTTCGCGCTCGAGTCTAAACTCTATCTAAAAGCAGTACATCCATTACACTGTCATGTTCCAGATGTGAAATAAGCCCGCATTCTTCGAGCAGCAGAAAAATACCTCTCGCGGCACGGGCAAAGAATAAAAAAAAAGAAGGAGTTATTCCTGCACGCAGTGATGAATGTTTTCTTTACGATTGTTATGCATGTATGTAGAGCCGCAAGAGCGATGGCTCGTTTCGCATGCGGCGCTTCGCGGAATGTATACGCGATTTGATCTAAGAGCTTTATTTATTGCTTTTTTTTTCTCCCACAGCTGGTAAACATTCGATCCGTCAAAAAAGACACGCGCGCGTACAGCAATCGTATACTTGTACTTTCTTTCCTTCTCGTTGTACACACGCTCGTGTATATACTACAAGTTCTCGTATACCAGCGAGTGTTCGAAGTTTTCATCATTACACAAAATTGACGAAACTTTCTCTCCAAACAAAGTGGATCGAGTCGCTCTCACAACGAAGTTAATTAAGGCGATTCGACGATTCGACGAATGAAAGAAATGCGTCTATCAATGATCTATCCCATATATACGACGTCACACACGTGCGATCTCGATCGATATCCCAAGGAATCGGCAAAAAAAAGCTCATATCTCCGCATCCAGCATAATAACAAAGTCATTAAAGTCCCTGCCCGTGTATATACCGAAAACAGCATGCTGGGCGCGGCTTTGCTCATTTCTTCACCATGAAATATCCACATAATTGAAGATACCTGTATCTAATAGCTCGGCGATAGGATCGGCCAACTCATGCGCTGATCGCGCGACGATATAGCTGTGTGTGTGTGTATATAGATATACTGCGAGAGGGGATGAGCTTGGACTCTCATTATATACCTTTGGCGCATATAACGGGAAGAGCGTATAGATATATACGACAAGTGACGTGGTCCAGAGAAAAAGAAATAAGTCGCGACGTTTGTGTATATATATACACTCGGTCGCTTGCAAGCTGTTCGGCTTCATTGTCGCGTTACGCGCTTTCTCTTGGAGACAGTGTACAGGCTTTCTTGCGAACCATCGCCGACAACTTTATCCCTTTACTCTTTCTCTCTCTCTCTCTCTCTCTCTCTCTACTGTAGATATATATGATTGCTTTTATTTCGATATCGGGTTCATAATGTATAACGAGTTCTGCTACTGTTGTTCTTCAACAATGATACCGCAAAATCCATTCACTGCGGTATACGGAAATTTCGAATTCGTCAAATTAAACGCGACGATCGATGCTTCGATGAACGTATAATTTAAATTCGTCGACATTGACGAGCTTTTTAATCCGTATACAACTGATAATATAAATGTAAAATCGTTCTCGATATACACATTGTATATATATCGACGCTCTCGATTCGCGCGCCGGCATATTATATCAGAATATAATGACTATACGAGGTAGCGGAATCCTCTCTTTGAGCTCTTGACACGCGCGCTTTATGACTAGTCAGAACATTATGAATTGTAATGCACTGGCGCCGCACGAAGCTCTTAATGACGCTCTTTGACTCGCGTCTGTTCGACTCTCTCTCTCTCTCTCTCTCCCTTTCTCTATACGTGTGATGTATACACACAGACACATACACGAGGGAGATCGAGTGGAATGAGCTAAGCAAGATTTCTCGCATCGTATGCGCGTTCCGGTACACTTTTGCAGCGAGATTTAATTTTACGAGTTGCAGTGTGTGTGTGTGTGT
>UCQR01027181.1:10194-24330 GCA_900474235.1 Cecidostiba semifascia | reverse complement strand
GGTATAAGACAATATGGGATAGGCGAGTGTCGAGGGCTGATATAATGTTATAGAATGATGTTATCGAAATGACGATTATTATAGGAAAAATTATTAATTATTATTGTCGGACAGATGAATAAATGAATAAATAAGTGCACTTTGAATTTAATCGGATTGAACGTAAAAGCTTCATGAATACTTTATGTCTGATTTATAGCTAAGCGAAATATTAAATGCAAGTCCCGCGAATATGATTTTGTAATAATTATTCAACATGAAAAAAGTATAAAAAAAAACGCCTGAAAAATGTCATTTAAATGAGTTCACATTTAACATCGCATTTTGAAGTTTAATTAGCTTATATGCGGGTAAAACCTTTGCTTTTCCGCTTTTCATTTTACGCGTTTCATACACGAAGGACTTGAAACGCTGTAATTACAGGATTGGATTTTACTAAGGCTCATTTAACTCGGCAACTACATTAGCGCGTCATGAACGTGGAAGCCAAATTACAAATATGAAAATGAATGGCGCACTCGATTATAATTATCCTCTTTCAAAATGCACTTCAAACATTTCCGCTTCATGTATAAACTTGAAAAAAAAAATCTCACTTTGACTGTATACCGCATAATAGCCACAAAAGATCGATTCCCAATCCTGACTGCGCTCATTTCACAATAAGAATCCTCAATCCACCAAAGTCCATCCGCGCGAAAACAGGAACAAAGCGTAGTCGGCGCGTTTGCTTATTAGAGCGTCGTATATATCGCGGAGGCCGGTGTGTGTTCAGTGTGCAGTGCCGCTTAATTATCGCGCAGCCGCGGGAGTATAGACGCTCGCCTACTGGCCGCGATCTAATCGACGAGCCGCCACTATTATGCCTACACGCCTCATTCACTGGCTCTTTGCACAAGGAGCTCAGCAGATACTAGAGCCGTCTGATGCAGTGATGATGGATCAGAGGATCGAGTTTGGAACGTTTGAACTTATTTTTTTTTTTCTTTCCCTATCATTTTTGGAATCGAGATTTGCTTCTATAATTGTGTCTACTGTAGCCTAATAAATTCTATCCTATACAAATACAAGAATAATATACAACTACATTAAAAAGTCGACTCGCAAAATCAAACACACCGTGTGTCTAACGTATATTATGTTTGTACACGAGGCATTATATTCACCAGAACTACAAGCTCAAAGCGGCCCACTTTGAAGCCTGGAGTCATCACGCGTTAAACGAACCAAACTACAAGATAAACATAGAAGTTGTATAGCGCATGCAGCAAAGAGCTATTTCTTCAAAAGAAGGACTTTCGAAACTTGCGTTGGTTCACTAATTACGACCCCGTCCAGCTACATCCCACTTGTTGCTCGTTTACACCGATGTTGACGAGGTAAGAAAGAACAAAAAAAAAGCACAACTCACTCGTTTACAAGCTACTGTCAACGACGGAAAATAAAGTTTTTTGCCGCGCGACGCAACTGGTATGTTGACGAAGCAGTTCTCTAACGGTCGGCATCGGCGAGAAAAAGAGGCAAGAATGCATCGGCGTGATTATACCGGCGTTAATCGTCCTCTGCACATCCTTTCTTTTCTCTCTATACGCATGTATATATACACTATAGCTGTATACTATATACGTTTCTTCTATTTCTTTTTCGGGGCGTCGCATAAATTAATCGCTGCGCGCATTATATTCCATTATATAAAACTCGACGAAATGCGTGCGAGAGTATTATAACGATTGTACGCGGGTGTGTGCGCGCGTTTCACACGGTCTTATACGCACGCGCGTGCTCTAACTTTTTTCTCAGGGATTTAATTAAAAAAATTTTAATTAAAGGCTTTTTTGAGCGGTCCCCCGGGGGCCGGGCTAATCTAATTTTATTGTGCTTTAATTGTCGGTTTTCTCGTAATTAGAAGGATGATGCGTTTTTTTGTTGGAGAGTTAAATTGAAAATTCGTCTGTTATATATAGTTTATTTCAGTTTTTTGAAAAAAATGAAAGTTTGCTTTGATAGTTTTCGTTTACTCTGTACGCGCGCGTATATGTGTAAGCGAAAATTGATTTCTTTGTTGGTTTTGATTAGGAAAGCCGAGTAGGCTATATAGCACGGGAAATTGGTTAAAAAAAAGCAATCTCGCTGTGCTAACATTTTCCTCGACATTTTCTGAAACAATATATCCATATACACGAGCTAGAGCATGCTTAGCTATTATAATTTGCATTTTTGGAATAGAGACTTTCTCAAATTCAATCCTGTTTACACTAAAAGTTAACAAATCGCTCTACAAGTTTACCTCATCTGGTATACTGCGATATGCTACACGCGAACCCGATGCGAAATTCCATCAGTAACGTTACACTGCATCTCTCATTCTTGGCATTCCTTATATAAGCGCCGAATTCCTCCACCGCGTGTTAATCAGATGTTAATTCATTCCCAAATTAGAACCAGCCGCGACTTATATACTCTTCTTTTTCATTTATATATAATCCCTCGCACGCGCGTAGCCCAGCGAGGCAAAGCCGCACAAATGAAGCCGTACACACATATATACGCATCGCCAAAAGTCAAGCGATCGATTATATACACGTGTATACATATATACAGTTAAACAGCGACCCGTCCTTTTTTTCTCTCTTTTTTCTTTCCTCTCATCCTCGCTCGCGTGCACATTATATACGCGTATATATATATAACACGTGTAGAGCGCGCGTGTGGCGCGTATAATATAAAAAGGCTTCGCGCAGATCCTTATCTAGGCTCTTTCTCTCGGCCTGAGCTCTCTCGTATCAAATATCGAGCGGCCAGTTTTGTACGGCGCGGAACCGAGAGCTCGGCTCTGCATATAATTTACGATACCGTTACATAACTTTCGGTCAGGCCTGTGGACCGCTGAGCTCTCATCTCTCTCTCTCTCTCTCTCTTGGAGAATCTTCCTGGTATCTTCGAGTATTTCCTTTTGTGTGTATATATTAAAGTTTGCCGCGTTTGCAGAGGAAAACGAGACTTTGATAAATTAGCCCTTTTGCACGTGTGATGATCTGCTTTTTATACTTTTGATTCGCGATGCAGACGTGCGCTGGTCATTTTTAACGAATGAAATCGATTATTTTATTATTATACACAAGTAAAATAAGTCGAGACGCGAGATATGACGATGATGGGATAGGAAGGCGATTTAAAAATTTCTTCATCGGGTGGTCCTGACACTCGCGATATATACTACGACATGAGCTTCGACACGCGCAAATTTTTCGATATAGCGAGAGAGAGAGCGTATTTCCCCTTACGCAGCAGCAGCAGTCGAGGGAAAAAATACGACTGTCGTGACTATGATAGTGCCGGGAGATAAGGATATAATGCGCCGGGGACGTAATCTACAGACTATGTTCGGAGACTATACACTCTGCGATTTTATCTGAAATTATATACACAGTGGCTGCATTGAAAATCATTTTAAATGGGAAGAAGTTTTCCCTGGCTGCAAATTGCTCGCGCGCACTTATGGTAAACGCACTTTGTTTATCGTATTATTATACACACGAGAGTTGTTACTATATAAACGTCTAAGCTAAACTGATGCTTCTCTAAACGCATCGATTACACAAATTGTGGATTTTAAATAAACAACTGTACGGTGTATATATACCTATACACGATGATGATTTTCAGAGTATAGGTATATCTATATTTATAACTCTGATGGAGTAATGCTGTTCGCATGTTCGATTCGATTCAGCTATGTATAGGAAAGGATATTTTCCGACGTCGATTGATTACACCCAATGATAGCTGGTAGCAAGCAGGCTCCGATACAATCGCAGCAATACTGTTATGCGCAAATACATCAGTGTAATATACGTGTATGGTACATTAGCGCTGATTAAACATATTAGGTAGACTACAATATCAGCTGATATGCTCTCTCGCGGAGATGTATTAATGACCGCTGATGATGATCTCGTATCAGTTCATAACTTTCAGCGCGAGTTACAAATTGGATTTAGCCATTTGATACTACTGGCTTCTATATATAGATTATTATTATTGTATACTGCTCTTTTAATCATTATAGATGCCTATCTAATTTTGCAATAATTGCTCGACTAATACAGTATATAAACAAGAGTTTATATTAAAACACGATATTGAAAATTAAGATATTCCGGTATTAATTAACCCCCCTCTGTTATTCTCTCCAGGGTAAAGTCAACAACGACCACTTTATTCAGAAGCACCTCCTCGCTCTCCTTGAAAAATCATCTAATTCCATTTAATCCTCCCTCAATTTCGGTTAATCGGTGATCCTTACGAGCGAGCACGCAGCAGACTGATCGGCCGCCACTTTTCGCGGCAACAGTAGCTCTCCCTCTCTCGGTGGTACCGCTTTAAATAAATCGCTGATTAAATTATTGGCGATGTGTATATACATATACCTATGGCCGAGGAGGAGAAGAAGACGCTAAGCGATTATGATTATGTTCGTCGAGTGTAATTTGGCATTATACGGTATTACGGAGTAATACGGTGGACGATGAGAGTATATTATAGTGGATGAAGGATTTTGTTTCGGAGCAAAGAGAAAGAGAGAATGGATTGATGAGATATGTGCCGAGAGTGGTTTGATATCTTTATTGTGGTGTGTGATTGGCAATTCAAAAATATAGAATCGAATATAAATTACTGACGATCGTATATATACGCAAACTATTGACTAATTATAATTTTTCGTCAACTCAACATCGTATATCAATCGCAGCCATCAGCCGCACTAATTTTCAAGAAAGATCAAAGGCAAACTGCGAAAGCGAATGTGTATAGGTATATACACAGAGCGAAAACTGAGAGAAGCATCTCGCGAAGTAGCATCTTGTGCAGCACACGAAACACGGGTACGCATAGAAGACGTTTAATTCGCGCACGAGGATTAGGAGAGCGTGCAGTTGGCGTCGCTTGCTCAGTCGCATAAGAGAAGTAACAAAGAGACAAATGTGTATGTATATACGCCGGCTTGTGGAGAGAGATAAAGCGCACATAGGATAGACAAAGGTTGTAGTGCAAAGCCGCGATTACACGACCTTTCGGTTGCATCGGAGAGAGAGAGAGAGAGAGAGAGAGATTGTGTCTCTGCGGCGAATCGAGCGGAAATAGTTGTTCGGGACAGATGAGATGTATGTATAAATTTGTAGGGATTTACGTTACATTTGTTAATTGCTTTTCTTGGTTGGAATACGTGTGTTGGTGCTTAAAAGTAAGATTTTAGGTAGTGTAGAGCGACAGACTATAGAGGGGACATTCTGAATCACGAAATTTCATTATGGTAATGTAGATTCGGAAAGTGATATTCGTTTTGAGCCTTGATGGAGGTCGACACTGCAGTGATTTAGATATATACGAAAGTTTTTTAATGAACATTTTTAATAAAGCACAGCAACAATGTATATTCCGGCGTTAAATAAAACAAGCTGCTGGCGTTATCGCAGCGCAGGCATTTTCCAGCTTTCAAATCGGACGTAAAAAAAAACCACAACAACAACGCGAAGATAACTAAATTTTGGGGTCAGCCGTGCTTCAGGAAAGTGGTCAGCGCTGTTCGTGCCAGGAGGTGAAATTTATTAACAGCGCCGCCTTGCATGTTTCCCCGTGATCTAGTGTGTATATCCGGGATAAAAATGCATGTTTATTCTTACAAAATAAAAAAACAAGCTCGCGGTCTTTATACCCGCGTATTTACTGCGCTTTTATGCACCAACGCATTAAATTTCTCTTTTCTAAAATAAAACTACATAAGATCGTATAAAACCGAGTATATAATATAGTATACTCCGTGTCACATCTCAAACTAATTGATCTCCATCAGCAGTGACGACAAAAGAGGATACCGCGACTACCTCAGCAAAAAGAGACACGGCATCAGGAACCGTCGAAATTCGCGCGCTTTGCTCAAATCTTCGAATTCGCGACATCAGACGCAGTAGGTATAGTCTACCGCAAAGTTGTCAGGGCTCAGAAGACAGACAGACAGACAGACGGAAGGTCGGTTCCCAGGACACAATACATTCCTGGAATGTTCGAAGCGCGAGCGCGCGCCTATAGGCTTACAGCACACAGAGCTTATACATGTATAGTATAGTATAGTATGCCGCACACACGTCGCTCGTGGTAACGGTGTTTTCCGCTGGCGCGCGCGCGATCCCACGCTAATAATTCCCCTCACTGATGCTGATGCAGGTGCACACACATATATACGCAGTGTATTAGACGCACACACCGCGGCTGAGAGTTTCCGCGCGCGGAGAAGAAAGTAAAAGAGAGGAATAGTGGAGGTGAGTTGGAAAAATCGGTTGATAATGGATTAGATGAAGGATTAGGGAGAAGCCGCTGAGGGGGAGATGCTGTTTAGTGATAAAGCTGATGGTGTAAAGGTGTAAATTTCAGGTTTATGTATGTTGGTTAACGCGTGTCTATCACGCAGAAAAATGTCCTCTTGCTCCAAGACGAAATAATCTTAAATTAGGACCCAAAATTAAAATCATGTTGAAGCAAAGGAATTCCCTTTGACTCAAATCCCTTTTGATTCAATCGTAATCGTTTTGCTTAAAAAACTTTTTGCTTATTAGAAAAATTTTGAAGCAAAAGGAATTACGATTGAATCAAAAGGAATCTATTTGAGTCACAGGGAATCCTTTTGCTTTTCAACATGATGATTTTAATTTTGGGTCCTAATTTAAGATTATTTCCTCTTGGAGCAATAGGACATTTTTGTGCGTGTACATGTCGGTAGATAAAAATCACGTATCGTGGTATATTATTAAAAATATATGTATACGTGTCAATGGAGTGTCGCATACGTTTTATCATGTAAATTGGCTAGAATGCGTATAAGCATACAACTTTTCCAGAATTCCGCGGAAAAAGTTGGTCGCCCGGCGATCGCGCGAACAAAGTTAATATATAGCAGGGCTTTTATAACTACAAACAGACACATATCCTCATTCCCAACATATCCGTTTCGCTGTAATTTCTGATGTACCGCCGCATCAGGTGCGACTCCTCCCCTCGAATTAAAATAAGGAAAGCCTCGCGATTTATGAAGGCGCGCCGCGGGCGGGAGAGAAAACAATCGTGCGTTTATACTTATACGCCGCGAGCAAGCCGACCTTGCACTTGATCGCGCGCTTGCGTCATGCAATTTTCCCGACGCTCTTTCCTGCCTATGCTATATATACTTTTCTCTCCTTCCTCGTGCTTTGTATGCATGTGCGCGAGAAAGACAGAGAGAGTATATACCCAGATGGAAGTGGGACAAACGCGTTCGTATTTTGCGCGTTGGGCTTGGAATTTTTTCTTTTTTCTTCTCAAGTTGTTTTTGAAGTTTTATCTATATACTGGGGAGACTCGACAATACCATAAAGTTTCGAAAATCAAGAGTAGATTCGAAGAATCGTTATCTACTGGGGATATCTGTTATCGGAGTATAAAAAAGAACCGATCGAATTAGGAATTTCCTTCGCTTAATACGACCGCATATGTTATTGTACTCTGTACTATATATTCAATTTCGAATCTAAGTATAAAACAGCTAGCAAGCAAAACGCTTGATAATATCTTATCAATTATGAATTTCAGGTCATAGTGGTTAAAATTATGCAACACCGGCGAGAAAAATATAAAACAGCGCACATATATAGCTATATGTGTATTATTATAGCTACTCGGGCGGATTTTTCTAAGCGCGATATGTAGGCTAAGAGCACTTGCTCATGCAGCCGGAGTAATCGGAGCGCCGGGATCTATAATATAATTGGTTCATTAGCTTCTAATTAATGCCTCGCGGAAATTACGTATGGCGAAGAAGAGAGCACGAGGGAGAGCCGCTCTATATATAGGAGAGAGGCCTCTCATTGTCGACAACGTTCGCGACGCGCCGCACGCGAAAATAATACGAAATTCGCTATTTTTTTCCCGGCCATCGTTTTTTAATTAGTTATGTGTATCGATCGATTATAGGTCGAGAGCATCGAGGCTCATCGTATTTTACAATATACCGTCTAGTTTTCGGCTGGATATTAGATACGAGTTGGCCGAAATTAAAATGGGCCGCAGTATATAATCTGCAGGCGATTTAATTAAAAAAATCGAATTCGGAAAATTCGGTGGACGTTTTTTTTCTTCACCGATATCTAAAAAGTACAAGTGGTTAACTCTAACGATTCTTATTTACCGTCCTACCCCATAATACAGTTCGCAAAAGCTCTCTCTGCAGCTATAAGCCCCGCATAATAATTGTGCGCCCTGCACGAAAATCGAAAATAATAAAGAAGATAGCGAAGCTCGGTTTCGAGGCGCAAAAAGAGAGCGAAACTTCGAGCCGGAAAAACTACATACACGCACACACTCCTTCCTCCATCTTTATCGAAGTTCGCTATACCGAAACTAAGCCAATACATTCGTGCACTTATATAGCTCTCGCTGCAGAGAATATAGTAATGTCCTTTTCGCGTATATGTATATCTATATACGTATATACGTACTGCGGAATTTTGGCTCGAGTCCAGGAACGGTGCTGCTCTACTGCGCTCCTCATCCACGAGCAGCGATTTCTTTTTCCGTCCGCGCGTGTAATAATCCCCCGGGGCCCATTTGCCGGATTAGCGCCGGCTCGCGCGCGCGCGCGCGTTTACACTGTCGGCCCGATGAATTTCAAAATTATTTCCAATGAGCTGCTTTAACGGCTGGGTGTAGGAATTTTTTTTTTTTAAGTAGGTTTGTGTGTTGAAGCTGGTGTATTTAAGTGTGAGAGACGACGCTTCGGGCGCGAAAGGACAATGATTCTTGAGCTTTTTCGAGTTCGCGGTCGATATCGGTTTAATTTCGATCTAATCATTATGGTCTCTTATACGGTGAGTATAAGAGTGATGAAATGTTATATCCTTTAATCTTGCATGCGGTGTATAATTTTTGAATAATAAATATATAGGTCGAATTGCATTCGTGGAACTACGAGACGATGAGTTAAACGCCTATATAACAGAAATGAATTATCATACTGGACTTACATGTCTCCCGAGAGCGAATCGAGTTTTGAGGTCGCGACGGAACCTGTCGGCGGTTGTCATGAGGTTACAAGTTCGCAATGCAGATGTGCTGTGTGTACAACACATACCGCATTATTAATAATCCTATTTATTCAATTGAATCTCTACTTCTCATTATTATTAGTCAAAGGTTTGCGCAAATATCCAACGGTGATATATCGCATAGTTTTTACGTTCTTACATGCGAGAGTTCTTAATCAAGTCTGGCATATCGGTCAATTTTACGTCTCATGCAAAGTAGTTTTTTAATCCAAGTTCGCGGGCCGCGCTTTGAGGAAAGTTTTAATCGCCGAGTCGTTAAAATCACTTTTGCGAGCGGCGAACTTCCGAATGAATCTTATATATACATACAACGTAGTAGTAGGTTTCTGCAAATATTGAAAAAAAAAGTGCACAGGGGTCTGTATAATACGCACTGCTGGGATGTCAAGTTTTTACGAGAAAGTAGTAAAAAAGTTGGCGTGTAATAACGGACGTAATGCTAAACGTTCAGACGGACGATGTAGTAGAAAATTTTAATTTTCATTTCAACTTATTAAGCACGGGCTTCTATATACACTTTGATTTTTAGCAGGATAATGTCTATATTAACTATGTACCGAATAAATTATCAGCGATAAATCTCGTGTATATTATCCTATAAGCACCCATCGCGCTTCTACCAAAAATAAAAATTCAAATCAACGATGAATAACATCCCGTATATATCCTCTAAGCAAAATTTTTCCACGTATATAATAATCCACACGACCGTCCCATTCATAGCAACAATCTAGGCATCAATAACGACCGTCACATCGCATCATTCATACACACACAGACGCGCGCGGGGTAAAGTCTCCTCATTAGCATGAGCAAAGCCGCGATCATTCAGCTCGAAATTTCCGGAGACCGTCTCTCAGCATCAGTACAACACAGCCAGGGTCAAGTGTATGTGCCTCGGCGAAACTCATCCTCGCTCGCTTGCGCGCTAAATATTTCACCGAGTTCGAGCTGACCGCGACACCTGCTAGAGCCGCCGGAGAGAGAGAGAGAGAGAAAAAAAAGCCGTTAAACGCTCGAGGAGAATTTCTCTTCAGTGGGGATAGCTCTCTCTCTCTTTCTCTCACGTACTGAGGATTTCGATGCAAATTCGAGAGAGAGAGAGAGAAATAAAAAAAGACCGCCGTGGCTGCCACCGGATTATTAGCATTCTTATGCGCGAGCATGAGTGTGTATAACATTATGCGCGTATCTGCGGATCGTATAGGCAATTAAGTAATACGTCGTCTCGCTATACCTCTTTCTCTCCGGCCGTCTTTTTCACTTTGAACCTGTGCCAAGGAATGTCTGCGCTTTCTCGGACGTATACTGCACGAAATGTATCATTGAGCTTCTCATGAAATTGAAGTAGAGCAAGAGAGAGAGAGAGAGAGAGAGAGAGAGAGAGAGAGAGCTTTGCGATCGACGTGGACAATGAATTCCATGGCTTCTTTGAAGTCGGCGGGGCCGGCGCGCCGGATGAATTAATTTTGAAAATACTTATTGGCTTTTCTTCGGACTCTTTTGTCGGGCAATGGCTTTTTATTATATATCCTACGTTGCAATCGCTGATATTGCTGTTTCGATGGGATTTATTGTGCGCGTCGCGCATGAATTGTTATATGCTTTGTACATCGGAGAAGATGGTATTATATGTGAACGTCTTTAAATAATAAGTCGACAATTATTTCCGTTTATTTTCACTAATATTGCTTTTTTATAATTCCAGAGGACTTGATAATTATATAACGTGTGCGCGAATTTCGACTCACGGCTTTAGACACTTGTTTGATTATCGATTGAACACACCACACTGCTCATTAAATATACGCTTCACCGTTATAAGTATAGTACTTTAATGTGAGCCCGTTTGAATTAATTCCCCGCGCGTTTAAATTAATATTGCATTTCAATTAGCGGAAGATCATAAAATCGAACTTTGTCACTTGTGATGGTATATAATACACGCACTTTCAATTAAATGAAGCTTATATATTATTATAATCTGATTATAACCGCCTCGACTTTGAAATACAAACATTTTTCATTCGATATATAATTGCGCAAGAAGGAATCGAACTGTAACGAAATTCAGCAATTTTACGAGGATCAAACTCCAAATCAATTTACCGATCGCCTGAGCGATATTATCCTTCATCCACTTTATCCGATCGATATAAGTACAACTACTGAACTAGCGTGCGCTGCAGCTTCTTACTGGCCTGCAGGTAGGTAATAGCGTCAAATAAAACGTCAATCACTATAAATCACACGAGGTATATGCCTTTTATTTTTACAAGCATCAGGTAAGGGAAGTTCCCCATAAAAGCTTCGAGTATATCGACGTCTGTTATGCCTCTCTCTCTCTCTTCCTCTCATACGAGTGTATTAGCTTAAGCACTCTAAGTAAGTACCATTTCAAGTTTAACAGTCAATAATAGTAAACTCGCTATAGAGAAAGGCCGGCAAAGAATGAATCTTTCGAATTCCTCAAAAATTTATTAAAGCGCATTCCCCTCCGCTATATACCACACACTCGATCACGGCTATACACACGCTATATATTGTCAAAAGGAAAATGAAGCCATTCCTTCATCCTGACACTTGTTTTCCAACACACTTGACCCTTCGCTCGAGCAATTAGAGGAGAAAAGAAAAAAAAAAGCTAAAAGCCCTCTCCATCCATCTCCCCGACGCATAATCCCCGTACAGTTACACAAACACCGAGATCCTCCTCTGCGACGTTATTATTAATGAACCCACGCTGCAGTCCCGGTGAATATATACAAAAGCCGCGTCGAATTCCCACTATAACAATAACAAAAGCCGAGAGAGAGAGAGAGAGAAAGATGCGCCTCACCAAAAATCGTGCGATGCTCTCAACAAAAGAGAAGCGATGTGGCACTGAATAGATCATCATAGGTGGGTCACGGCGTTTCCCGAGATACTTGTATATGTGTATATGCGCGCGTTCGGCACCGCTGACCGCTTCTGCCGCTTTATCTCTCTCTCTCTCTCTCTCTCTCTCTCTCTCTCTCACTCACTCACTCGCGCTGGAAAGAAGTGGAGAAGCATACCGCTAACCGGAATGCGACGCGAGGAGAGGTTTATAAGACAACGAGCGCGTGCGCGCGCGGTGCACTTCGCGAGCGAAGAAAAATGGAGAGGAGAGGATGTGCCGCGGCTTCGAAAGTCGATTGCGGACTTTTAATGCTGCTGCAGCTCCGTGATTTTTGGATGTATAATATATAGGTACACGTATATAATATAAGCTGTGTTTACGCCGTTCTTCGAACTGATGTTGAAAATCAATTTTATACAACACCGAGTCGCTTATTATCCGATGAGAGTTGACGCAAACGATTTGTAATGAGCCGTTAACGATTTTCCAAAGCTTATATATTATTAATCCTGGAACCGCGTGTGATACGCATGTCTCTTCGTATACATTTTATACAAGCTATATACAAGCTACATCTCCATCTTCCAGGTCCGAGAACAAATGTTGTAGCAGCAGCAGCAGCGAAAAAAAATCGGCATCGCAGCGTAATTACTCAACTCCGCCGCAGGCCAGATTATCTCGTCAACTCGCGCCTACACACACGCAAGTGTTCTTCTTCGAACTCCTACTAATTCCCAATGTTTTCTCTCTCTCTCTCTCTCTCCCCGCGAATTATTGTCTCCAGTGGAGGAATTTCCTAACCAGCTGTGCAGAGAGAGGCGAAGAAAACAAGGCGCGCAGCCATTGTCCTACACACGCTACAGCGTGCGATATAACTCTGCGACGCTCGCAAAGGTGCAGCAATGAGGAAATGGATTTCAAGAAGAAGCCGGACAAATCGCTACTCGCGCGACCCCGCGATGGTAGAGAGAACATACTATATGTATTACCTGTATACTAGCGGACAATCGCGCGCGGCTTTCTTCTGTGTCTGCTTGCCGCAGGTTTATCTATACTGCGTGCGAGAGTGTGTGCAACGGAGGATGTTATGAGGTGTAGGCACGAGACCGGTATGCTCGTATACGCGGTGTTTCTTGTGATTTTTGCTGAGATTTTTTTTTCTTTCCAATACTTATAAGATACAGTGTATAAGCTAATGAGAGAAGTGAAAGAGGAGAAAAAAATACAAGTAAAGCGGTGCGACGATGAGAGAGATATTGAAGAGCGTCGAGAGAGCAGTTGGTGTAATTATATAGGTCTTTTTTTCTTCGTCTTCAAATTGAACCGTTTGGTTCTGCAGACGGAGTGAAGTGAACGTGACAATTTCCGTCAGGTCCGATATTAAAAAAGTCATAACCGAGCGCGATGTTATTACTTTAGATTGACTTTTTCATTCGCAACATTTTGCGCCCGTGTGTATACAGCAATTAAAAAGCCGCGTGTGTGTGTGTGTGTGTGTGTGTGTTTGAACAATAGGCTTCATAAAAATTTCCGCAGTTAAATCACCGACCAATTGTATTCTACCGATCGCATGACTCTATGAAAATCGGTAGTCGAAAAAAACTGATAAACTATTCATTGCTTCGTATAAAGCCATTTGCATAATCCGTATATACGTCTCCGATGTATAAGACTTATACATACACTCGCCTGTCTTGCGGTACAGTGAGTAAATCGCTGTAGCAACTATAAGCGAGAGTCATGTATTACAGCCGATTGAAAATGTTCGAATCGAAAAGTATAAATCGCATATAACGAGTCGTATATAGTTTAACACACCAGACAGACATCACACACACACGCCGAAAAAGCGTGTAAATTCACACTTCCCCCGCAGAGACTGCACCTATATACATTGACGCGGTGTGTTTACTCGAAATAACGGGGGCTCGCATCCACGAGGTCAGTTCATTTACACTCACCGACGAGTTTTTGCTCTCTCTCTCTCGGATATCGGTTCACCTGCGGCGATTGTACGCGCGTGTATTATTGTGCGACTAATCGGCGAGTTACGTGTGAATGACGGCCCTCCGTGCGATTCGGCACGCTTTGTCTTCGTGATGGCTTATATATGTATATACC
>UCQR01027181.1:0-10174 GCA_900474235.1 Cecidostiba semifascia | reverse complement strand
GTATATACCTATATATATATACGCACGCGCGCCTTATTCCAAGAAGAAGCAGGGCGCCTTCCCCCTTCCCTTCAATTTTTTTTTGCGCGCACACCACGGCGGTTCTCTCTCTCTCTCTCTCTCTCAGCTTCCTTGAAATGAGTTATACTATTATTCCCTAGGAAATTACAGGCAATTACCGGTGTACACATGTATACAATGGTTATATAGCGAGTGTGTGTGTGTGTGTGTGCTGCGCGGTAGGCTTTTTCTCACGCTTTCAGACCTAACTGTATTAATTATTAAATTGACTTGAAAGAAAGAGAGAAAGATCGGCCAATAAAAGTGTCAACCGCGGATATTTTGTGCATATTATAATCTCGTGCTAGTATATTAATATATTTATACGCGATGGATACGTGTATAACACTGAGAGTTATATTCACCGTAAAAGTAGTTCGCATATCGCAGCTTCCGAGTTAAAGAGGTGAAACGAAATATATACCAGCTGGATATACCTAGAATATTCATTCAAGAGAAGACGCTATGGTATAGTACGTATAGTATCAGAGGAGCATTAAAATTCGCACCGGTATATAAGTATGCGACGCGTCGAGAGAGAGCTTATATATAGTATGCATCTCTCCAAGAGAAGCCCAAAGTTGCAAAAGAGAGAACGACGATCGGCAAGCACACACGTGCCGGAGGTCCATCACAGTTGCGCCGCTCTCTCTCTCTCTCTCTCTCGTGCGCTTCCTTACCAATATATAGTATATATACTCTCTCTCGAAAATTTTGTGGCAGTGCTGCAGCAGAGCATCATGGCTACTATATACTCCCGATCTGACCACATTCCCTCCCCACCTGCCCCTTTTTTCCCTCCTCCTCTCTCTCTCGCTCTGCATTTCTCGCGCAGTATGCATGTGTCTCCTTCTCTCTCTCTCTCTCTCTCTCTCTCTCTCTCTCTCTCTTTCTCTGCATATTTCGCTCTCTCTCGATCGCGGCTGATGCTGCTGCATGCGTTTCACTCTCGTTCTCCACAGCGCACCCCGTGATGCGACTCCTCTTTGGCGATGCAGGAATTTTTCGATCGACGCGAGCGTGATTTTTCGCGAATGTTGGCGCGATTTTATAACGTTTGACTTTTTCTTTCGGAATGCAGAAACAGCTGATATTTGTAGAATTCTTTTTTTTTTTGTTTATACGAATCGTTCTTGAAAATCTTGATATGGGCTTGTTAAACGCGAACATGCTAATTCAAAGATTTAATCAGGATTATTATCGCGCGATCAAATTACACATACGGATTCGTGAAGGACCGCGTTTTCACGAGTATATTATATGAAAATTATACAAAAATGTCTATATACACTGTATATATACATCTCTCCCGATCTTCCTCCTCTTTTTTCTCTTTCGTCAATCGCGCGCATATACTACTACCTTTCTTCCTCTTCACAATCGCCGCCGCCGCTGCTCTCAAGATGAAAGCGCACATCACGTATAATACTTCTTCGACTGTACATAGCACACTCGTATATATATGTACCCTCGCTTGCAATCCTATAAAGCGCGTAATATAGCCACTTCTATCGCTCGTCCCCCTTTATTTTTTTCATTTCCTCTCTCTCTCTCTCTCTCTCTCTCTCTCTCTCTCTCTCTCTCTCTCTCTCTCTCTCTCTCTCGCGCGCCGACGTAATAGCTATACCGTTCGCGCCTCTATATAACAGATACACGTGCACGTGAGCGCTGATGAGAAAAAGATGAACCATTATTATATATCTGTATATACATACATAAGAAGCGAGCTGTGTATATGTGTATATGTATATACTCATAATCCTCGCTGGTCATTCACGAGAAAGGCGCTCTGTACTCGAGGGCATTATTTTCTTCTTCTTTTTTTTTGTTTCCTCGTATATAACGTACATATATACAAGATGTGTTTATTATGTGATTATATTATAATCGCTCCGGTTAAGGCTTTTCTTTGATATAAATACGTGTCTAGACACACATACGTATTTGTGAGATGACGGCAAAAAAGCTAATTGTTATTGGATGAAGAGAGAAAGAGAGAGAAAAAAAACTGTATACCGTGTGCTCACGCGATCATCGATTTAGAGCTTCTTCTTCTTCTTCTTCTTCTTCTTCTTCTACTTAACTCATCGACGACTCACACGCACAATAAGTATAGACACACTGCTGCATCGTTTTCGTTCACACGCGCCAAACAGCGTTCCGCATCAATATTAAAGTCCGTTCGCACGCGAGTGCTGATGGTCATTGATGAGCCTCGAGAGCGGAACTTATTATGAAACTAGCGCGAGACGCCGCGAGAAAAAAAAAGAGAACAACACGGTATGTATACAACGAGCGTGAAAAATCGTAATGTTCCGGGGTCTTGCCGGTCTCAGACTTTATCTAGTTGACCGAGCGTATTCGCGATATTCAAGGTTGACAAAAGCATTAAAAACGATTCGCGCGAAAAATTTATCTCCGTCAGCTCTAATGAGAAATTCCCACGTGCAGTGCGCGCGACTGACACAGTATATATAGTATATATAAGCACGTCTGAGATTCGGATCAGCTGATCGCGCGCAGCTGCAGATGAGACAGAGCTGCACTATATATATATATGATATAATGCAGGAGCGAGAGTGAATTATACAAAATGTGCGTATTATATAATAACATAATAAAAACTCGAGGGATATATAATATAAAAAAGTTATAGAAGAAAAAAAAAATCACAGGTCGTTGTACTCACCTCGCGATCTGGCGCGCGCGCCTCTTGCTAACTGCGGTCGGCGATCTCCTCGTGCCGCATCCCGGCCGCCGGTTCTACCCAGCAGCAGTTCTCCTCGTCGCGCACAAGCTCTCTCTCTCTCTCTCTCTCTAATATCTACAAGAGTCACAGCTCTAAAATCTTCTAATCCAGCACACTTTGTTTCTCTCTTATTATTATTATTTTTTTCTTTTATTTATTATATAACCGTAGAATCACCTCACTCGCCGACACGTGCTTTTTCTCTCTGCAACAAGTCGTGTGCCGCTCGCTTCTCTGCGAAGAGAAGCTTGCTCTCACTCTGCCTCTCTCACTCGTGCGATCTGTGCTCCTGTCGCGAGCAAGATGTTGCGTCTACTGATAACCCGTCCACTTAGGCTCTGGCGAGCCCCCGAGTTTCTCTCTCTCTCTCTCTTCTGTAGCCCGGCAAAGAGAGCAGGAGGACGATGCATAGGAGGAGGGAGACACGACAGGTGCTCTCTCGCCAAGCTGCTGCGGGAACTAGGTGCCTTATACCCCTTCCTCTCTCTCTCTCTCTCTCTCTCTCTCTCTCTCTCTCTCTCGCGCGCTCTTTCTCTCGGCATCTCTTTCTTGCCCCCCCACCGCTCTCTGCTCTCTTCTGCTTCCTTTTTGCTTATTTTCTCTGTACATACGTGTGCGTGTGTGTGTGTGTGTGTGTGTGAGTGATCGAGTATATGTGCGAGTCTAGCGCGAGCGCGCTTTCTGCACAATTGAAATTTAGCGCTTCGGCTTTGATATGACGCGCGACGATGAAATTGACCGGATCGACCTGTCCGTGTATGTGTATGTAGAGGAGCGCGGAGGCATGAATGAACGAGGCTCACGCGTCATTGAGGACAGCGTTTCATTTTGCTGCGCTATGTGTTATATATACATGTGATTTTCATTTCTCCTTATCGTTGGATTTCTCCGCTAATTTTCAATTCTTATTACGAGATCTATATATGTAATCAAGGGTTAGTCTCGCGCGGGATAACAATCTTAAGTAGATTGTGCCAAGTGTGGCAAGAAGCGTTTTTCATGCTCTGAACGATATACATTAATAATGATGTACGCATCGCCTAATACGGCAAATTAAAAAGTTTGAATTTTAATTCGCAGTTAGTACGCTATTTTCATCCTCTCAAAAATATACTTAGAGAGCGCAATAAAAAAAAATCATCCATATCCTTTAAAAAGCAATCTTATACCAACTAACCCCCAATCGAAATTCCCCAACCACTCAAGGCACTTCCGATACATATATATAGTCCCAGTGAGCTCGAGGGCAGTAGTAGTAGTAGCTACCAATATATAGTATATATAGTGTACACCTCGTAGAGGCATCCGCACATCAGCGCCGGCGCGGAAAGAAAAGACGAAGAGAGAATCCGCGATACGAAAGAGCCGAGCGACGATGCGCGCAACTCTCCTCTCTCGTATATACCAGCAGCAGCAGCAGCAGCAGCAGCACAGAGGGCAACGACACCAATCCTTCTGCCTCTGCCGTCGCCGCCGCCGTCGCCTCGAGAAACGGAGTGAGCTCAACGGCGGCGTCGGCTTCGTGTGTGCCTTCGACACATTTACCGAAATGGCTCTCACAGGGAGATTCGAAGGACACGCGCTATATATATGTATATACATACATATACGTTATCGTATTTCGCTGAGTCTACTAGGGCGTTTAGATTTATGGCGGAAGTCTCTTTGCGATTACAGAGGAGGCGAGCGATGAAAGGGTTGTTTGCTCTACTCTCCGAGCTTCCGGTTGAATGATTGCGAAATAGAGACAATTGCTGATTTACGGATTTGCTTATATACATATATGAGTCACACACTAATCCGGTATATCTGTATATATACTTCACGAAAGACTATTAGACGGGTTTGTTATATAACGGGTGATTTTTTTTTTTTTTTTTTTTCGTGGCGAGGAATTTGGCGGTGATCGTGCGAGACACGCGGGATATTTATACGCAGGATGATGCGTGCACCACTGGGGATCGAACGTTGCTTTTGCGGACTGACGCGCGATTCACGATAGTGATCGATAATAGGCGATTAATAAGTGAATCAATTTGTAATGCGCGCGGGATATATTATAACCGTTGGCCATTAATCTCGCGCATTTAAATCCGCGCTGGTGAAAAATGATTGCGCGAGGGCTGGTGTGCGTGGCGTTTATATATGCTGGAGAAAAAAAATTAACAGGCACTACGTAAGAAGATTATACCCGTTTTATGGTCGCGATTTTGATATGTATTTATGAAATAATATAATGTTTATATTTTTTACTTCCTTGTAGCGGATATTCCGTTTTAGATATTATATAAGTATAAAATTATATAATATTAGCGGCAATAAAGTTGAGGCAGTTTCGAAGACGCAACCGTGAATGCAACCGCGGCGGCCAATTAAACCGCTGAAAAGTGTAAGCGCGTTATACAGGACTAGTATAAACAGTGTCTCTTTATTTCCACCTTCTCGATTTGACGTTTTTACAACGAAGTATATACATATACCTGCAATTTTTGCGTAATATAAATCGATAAAAGCTCTGCAACAGTTATATGCAATGTATAAGCTTTTTAAAATTTCTCCTGACAATTTAAAAGCATCGCCGCAGTTGGTCGATCGAAGCACACCTCCACAGGGAACACCTCTGCCTTTTGGTTAAGCTTTCCCTCTGTATACATATCACACTCGAGGAGCCGAAATGCTTATATTTTCGCGCAATACATTCTTTCCTCATCGGAGAAACCAATATAATCTCTTCTTGCACATATAGTATATAAGTATAGCGACTATATAGTTTCTCGTCGCGGCTGCGCGAATAACCCGTCGAGCGAGCTTATATACGCTATACGGCTTTTTTCTCCGCCGCCAGTACAGAGCAGCTCGGAAAAATCGCGATGACGACAATGTGTGTAGTTATATATACCTATCTGCGCGTAGTGCCTTTTAGGGCAGCAGCAGCAGCAGCAGCGACCGGACGAGAGTTAAATGGTCGGAGACGCTGCTGTTGATGCTGCTGCTGCTGCCGAGACAACGTAACTGCGCGCCGACGAGAGCGATTGTTTTTATGCGAGGGTCAGGATCTGCAGCTGATGGGAGATTGAAAGCCATCGGTTCTCTCTCTCTCTCTACTGTGTACGTGTATACGTGTATAGGGTAGCTTTGCGAGGAAGGCTATACTTTTTTTTTCGTATAAGCTCGCGGGATTTCGAAGAGCTACACACGGCGCACCGGTTAATGGCGTGCTTGACTGGGAAACTTCTTTTTTTTTTTTTAGAGAGGTGAGTTGTACATATATATAAGGAGGGATAGGCGTTGGCTCTCGAGATTCCAGGAATAAGAATATTAAAATTTAAAATTTCATTATAATTCTGGATATGCGATGTATTATGTACTTTATTCGATGAGCTATGAAATTAAGATTTGATAAATTAAAAAAAAAAATATCAAAGCCAAGGTGGAACGATCGTAGCGAAGATATGATTCGTCGCCGCACGTGGGACCATCACTGATGATAGCCGAGGCGAGTTTTATTTCTCATTCACAGACGTGATACGCGATTTAGCCATTCACGATATCTATTAATAGAGTCTCCGGAATATACCGCTACGGCTGTAAAACGTCAAATACTATTTCGAGTTTCGCGACTGACGGGGGTCAACTTCAAAGTTTCCTTCTAAGGATTAACGTCACCGACTTATATACGCATCTCGTTATTATTACGAAATCAAAAGGTCTCTGGTGGTTATATGTCGGAATCTCAAAAAAAATTGGCCGTTAGAGGATCTAAAAAATTATGAATTTTCAAATTGACCGAGATTTTTGAGACCCTCTAAAATCACATTTTTTTTTTTAAATTTCTACACATACTGTATAATATACTTATATCCAACTGGAGAAAAAACGTAGCAGTATCAAGCGCGGCGGAAATAGATCGCAGGAAAGTGGGATTAACAGAGAAGAAGAGTCACATTAAGCGAGAAAAGTGCGCGCGTGCGAAGCGTACAACAGAAAAAAGAAGAAGAAGCAGAGGAGATATCTCGCGACACAATGGACGTAAAAGGATATACGAGAAGCTACTGCAAATTCACGACGAGTATAAGGTATCCTAACGCTGCCAGAGAATAATTTCGCGGGGAGAGTTCGCGGACTGTGTGACAAAGTGGCCACACCGTGTAAGATAAGAAAGTATAAATGAATTCCCATCAGCTTCTGTGTATATAAATAAAGCAACGAGTATAATCTCCTTTGATATTATACTCAACACACATCAGCCGAAATCTCCCATAGCATAATAGACACACGCCGAAGAACCCTCTCGATAAAGCTGCACAAATCTCTGGGATCGACTGCAACACAAGCAGCTCCTCTTTCTCTCTCTCTCTCCTTGAGAACCGAAGCCTATACTATACACGCATCGAGGGGCTGTTTGCTCGAGAGACGACGACGACGCATATAGAAGAAGAGGAAGAATCCGAGAAAAGCGACGGCGGCCGAGAGGAAAAGAAGGACAGACGGAGAAACCGGCCGATCCTTCTCAGAAGCATCTTGTCTCTCTTTCTTAGCCTGCGGCAGTCTCTTTTTTTCTGCCCATATCTTGAAAATGGAAAATGTCTTTCTCGATGAGTTGCGGGAGCGGCCGCCAAAGAAAACTCGGCCCTTCCGGCGGCCGCCGCTATTCTTGCGTAAACTATACGCTGCCGAGAGCTGTATATACAATATATATGTAGAGAGACAGAGAGAGAGAGAGAGAGAGAGACAGAGGGAGAGCTGATATGTGCGCTCACGAGCTCTGACCGATGGGATTCGATTATTTCCGAGGCGTGTGCGCGCGATCGAGCCATACGCGCGATTTACGAGCTGGAAATTTACGGCGAGCCGTGATTTCCATCCGGATGATCTTTCGCGCGGGAATTTCGGAATGGATGATGCGATTTTCTTCTTTCTCTCTTGGTGTCCCTTTATACGAAAGAGAAACTATAATTATCGTCGTAATATTATTGCGTATAATGAGGAAATTGGAATGTCATTTTTGAGATTCGACTACTTGAATTTCACGTAGTTGAAACGCAATAATAATAACGCAATCTTCATTATACCTATACTTACGCTCGCGGCAGTGCAAATATATCGAGATGCATCCAATCGATCAAAGGTACTATGGAAAAACAATGGAATTCCGTGCGGCGTATAATAATCGAGTTTTCGAAAATTCGCATTGCCGCTCATCCTATATACTCGTATATATATAGACGTCGAATCAATCGCCATCGGAATTCATCAGCCTCGATCCATTATAAAGTCATTACACGAATTTCACACAGCGACTTCTCTCGGGGGCATTTTCCTCGAGAGATGAGTATATGGGACACGCGACGCTGTAGCTCGAAAATATTGTTGTTGTCCGCGCAATCAAAATCTCGTTAATTTTTTTCACAGCTTTCTCGTATATACTCGTACGCATGGATTTTGCTCGCAATTATTGCTGATGGATAAGTAGATGATTTTTGCGGGATTTTCAGGGAGAGTGTACTATGAATTCACGATGAACGAAAGCGTGTGTGTGTGTATGTGTATCGCGATAATTATGATCGATTGCCAAGATTTAAATTGGTTATAATGCGATTTTCTCGTGGCAATGCGTCGATGTTCTGATTAACGAACTGTCGATATACGCGGAATTCATTGTGATGAATTGTTTTGATATTTCCTGATAAATATTAACGATGGCTTGTGTGCGTGGAAATTAGAGTTTGAAAATCGAAATTTGTAATGTATGTATGATGATACGCGAGATATTTCAATTATAATATTACGTTAATATTCGTATTCATTTCTTCGGTTCATAATATGAGATATAATTTGGTTTGTAAACTGTTTAATACACATTATAATATAGGTATATGCACTCTTACATTATAACTGCCTCAAATTTAATCTCACCTCTGCAGTCCACGACGTGAAATGTGTTATTTTTTCTTCGAAATATTATGCAAATTCGTTCATCGCATAAAATTGATTTCCTGTGTATATACGGCATTAAACCCCCGAAAGATCTCTTGATTAACAAGCGTATAATTTTCATGTCCAAGCCAAGCACACGCCTGACACTGAAATCTTTTTGTCGGGTCTACATACAAATTTTTTTTAATAAATATACTAAATAAGATCAATAATTATTATTATCCCACCGTTAATGAATTATACGCTCATTTAGAAGACACCAACCGTTAAATAATCATTCGTCATATACTTCTTTCACTCCCCCTAATACAGCGCTCTCATCGCTTGCCTCTTCCTTTTTTTCCATCACAGATCGAATTCGAGTTCGAGGCACGTATATCTGCCTACAAGTAGTGCGCGATTCTATATATACAGCTATATATACACATGCGATGCGCGGCTGCATTGATATCAGCTTCGCCGGGGGCAGCGTGTCGCGCGGGAGAAAGAGAATCTGCGAGAGAGAGAGAGAGGCTCTCTGTGACGCGCATTTTCAATTATGCCGCGCGTACAAGCCGTCTTTGTCGAAACAGGGTCAGGTACCATTGTCTTTGCTGGAGATCCCTATAACGGATCCGAAGGATTCTCTCTCTCTCTTTCTCTCGTCGGGAATATCTCGCGCTTACCCGTCAACGTCAACGTATACGCGCGCGCGCTTTTGCCATGCAACCTGCGTGTTTTGCCGCGGAGCGCCTTCCTTTCTTCCATGTGCAGTGTCTGATACGTGTGCGAGAGAGAGAGAGAGAGGATCTCGCAGACATCTTCCCGCGGCTTCTATTTACGTGTCGTGGGGGTGAAATGAATAGACTATACGTGTATATGTGTGTGTTGGTATGAGGTTTAGAACGAGCTCTAGCTAGGAGTACGTGATTTTGGGGTTGCTTTGAAACAGATTTCACGATGAGCTTGCGTTGCTTATATTATTATACAATAATCAATAAACTATAGATGATATACTGGAGAATGGTTATATATTATGCTTTTTATTTCAAAACTGCGAGATAAGAGCTACTCGACAATTCCCACGAGAAACAACGATGAGTAAGTAAGTAGTATTCTATATATACATATAGAAGCTGCATACAATATACATCAATGCATCCAAAGTACATGTCAATGAGTTAATTCAAAAAGTAGCCCAATAACTTTCTCGCAATATATACCTCACGAACATCAACGTATACGCTCATTCATCTCATTTTTTATTTATGATCATGATGACGATCACGACAGCGACGACGAGAAGCCGATATACATATATGATGCTACAATGCTCTTTGTTTGTTTCGCGTATGCGCACATCAATTCGCAACGACTGCAGCCACGAGTCATTGGCCTCTCTCTCTCTCTCTCTCTCTCTCTCTCTCTCTCTCTCTCTCTCTCTCTCTC
>UCQR01027167.1:10480-30417 GCA_900474235.1 Cecidostiba semifascia | reverse complement strand
GCGGTTTTCCGGTAGAATTTCTTGGACTGATATCGATCCATGCTCGAATGCCTCCCAGGTCGAGCACCAGCTCCGAGCTCGTCGACGCAGACCTTGACAAGTAGGTAAATGCGTTTTTTGTTCGCAATCGGAAGAAACACTCTTCATGCCTTCACGGCGAGATTTAACGCGTTTTCGCACTCGGCACCATTACTGTGCGACGAAATTCGCTAGTGTAGCGCCCTCTATATCCGGTGTAGCCACCAATAGGAATAGGCTCCGCCCCTCGAACGCACGAACCCAACGAATTTTTTGGGTTCGTTGTGCAGCGCCCTCTATATTCAGCATAGCGAGTATTAAGGAATAGGCTCCGCCCCCCTCGAACGCTCGAACGTAACGGATTTTTTGGAATTCTCGATTTGCTTCTTTACAAAGGAGAGTAGCCATTTTTAGTTTTTTGTTGGACTGAGAACTACAAGACTACAACGCAGTAGAAGGAGGTCTTTAGAATAGGAGTAGGACGGAGACAACAGCTAATGGCATAAAATCGATATCTGCATTGCACATTTGCACCTCCGGCAGATTGACGTCGATCGCTCTCGTGAGTGCTGCTCGGCGCCGCCGGCCTCCGCCAACACCCATCACCGTCATCGCCGCGAACGTCGTAAGTTCCTGTTGTCAAAGAAAGGAAAGGAAGCCGTACTCCTCGAACATCGTCAGACGTCATCTACGGGAGAAAAGTCCTTCGCTGCGGGACAGACTGCCGCCTTCGCGACTGATCTCCAGCAGGCTCATCTCCTCGAAGAAGGTGAGCCATAGGATTTTTTCGATGATTTTTGTAGAGACATTGACGCCTAATGGCTGCCTCCAATACTCGCCGTCCTCCCCTTGAAGAAGGTGAGGTATATATATCCTTCACCTTCGGTACCTATACATTAATTATTACGAAAAATCGGAAAAAGTCGTTCCCTAGGTCACGTCGTGCCCCAGGTCATTTCCCGCGCTAACGCTCTCATGATGGGTTTTTTGCATAGAGCGCTACATTAGCGCCACCTATACCTTGCGAAGGGTTCATCTCGCCGGCTTCGCTGGCGCCAGTGGCGCCTCGCGCTCCTTTGACGAACGTTCGTTATACGTCAACGGTTTTTTCGAATTTTTTCGGGATTTAGCACTTGCGTTTGCGTAAGTGACGTTTCTAAACGTTATACGTTTTTATACCTGTAGTCGTTTCTTAGGGATTCATTGTCAGTCCTTTGTTTGAATAACTAATTATTGCACATAACTGAGTCTAAAAATCAAAACGACTATTTTCTGTGTTGCATTATGCAGGTCTCTACGAGTCTAACGGTTGGGACGATTTTTCGATCGCCGAAAATTTGCTCTTGTAACGGGCGAAACGAATCTGTCAGAGTCCGCAATGGGAAACTTCTCCAAGGTAGGTGCAGGGACTTCATGGTAATAATCTTAAATTGATATCGATGCCAAAACATCGTGATGTTTTCTTAAACAAAGAAAGCATAGCTAGAGTATTTTTTTGTGCCGCGGATTTGCCATGAATTTGGTACATATAGTCTATTACTTCTAATTTGCCGAACTTTTTTTTTTTTATGAGAGATTTCGAAGGAAAAAACTTAGTTTGCTTTATCTGTGCAGCATTGAGGGTTGCCTAATAGCAGGGGTTGTAGGGTAAAAACTGAAAGGCTGCCAAGCTAGAAAATTTCTTAACGTAATCTAGATTAATGAATTATAGTCTTTCAAAATTTAATTAATTGATAAGTTTTAATTCAATACTTAATGCAAGAGTACATGGAATTTTTTTTTCGATACAGCCACCTATGCAATGTATATACTAATTTTACAATTTATTCCATTAACGTTTTACATAATTGCATTTACACAAATATTCGCCTTACGATTATTACCATCTATTTCTTTTTTCCTTTATCCTTTTTAGTTTTGCTATCTTTATCTTTCTTTTTAGAATCTACAGTCTTTTTAAAAGCATCTAAAATTTCTTGATGTTTTACTTGCGTTTCTATGTGGATAACGTTTGGTTTTTTCTTCAGGCGATTGACAGCAGCTGGAGGAGTAAACTCTATCTCCATATCTGATGCGGTCGAGCTGGATGCAAGCGAATCTTTGCTCTTGACGATTTTGAATTGAAGAGGATTGATTGGCTCATCTATTCGCGGTACTTCTGAAGTTTCTGGCCTAATTGGATACATGGTAACATAATAAACTCCATCTTTTCTGTGTATATGTAGTGTTGGTGGAAAATCCGCTTCTTCTTCAGTTTCCTCCTCGTTGGTAGCAAGAGTTTTTTTGATGGAAGTATAACTCATAGTTTTCTGAGCTTTTCCTTTTTTTGTTTTAGATGGTGCTGACCTTGGTCTTCGCGTTTCTTTTAAGAAACCTTCTTTAGCTTCCCTCAAAATATCTCGAAGATGTACACTTATTGCACCAGGTCTCCATCCAGCCCGGGGCTTGAGTTTGCCGACGGTATCAGTCTGATTCCACATCCAACCCATGTGTGCTGGAACTCGAGTTCGAAGAAGATTGCAGTTCTTATGTCCATATACAGAAGTCGGGTAAGAGTTACCAAAAGTATAAATAAATTGATTTGCCTTAGCTGACTTAGATAATCGTGGAGTAGATTTAGAGTTTCTAGCACGTTCACTACTCAGGCCTAAATGTGATCTTACTTTTGGTGAATGCTTTTTATCTACTTTTTGTGGAGCAGAAAATTTTTCTCGTATAGTGTCAATTTTTTCAGCAGAATCTGAATTCGCTACTTCAGCAACAACTTTTTTAGGCCTTGACTTACATTTTGGTTCTCCACAAGGTGTTTCTTCAAAATTTTGAATAGGAGGCGTGCTACTTTCTGTTTCTTTTGGCTTTTCAATTTTTTCATCTTTCTTCTTAGATTTCAATGATGTATGGATGGACGTATCTGGAGCTGTAACGATCCCTTCTTGAACAACCCCAGATTTTTTTGGTAGATTAGGGGTTTGTGCTGCAGATGATGCATTGTAACTTAATTTTTTCAAATTTTCAAGATTTTGAGTATTGCATAGATTGTTTGTCGTTTCAGCTTGTTTATTGATAGGTACTGATTTAGATTCAGCTTTTTTCACTTCCTTAGTTTCCTGTGATTGACCAAAATAAGGACTTTCAATGATACCTAAACCAGCTAATCCAGGTACTTTCCCTATGGAGTCCACAAAGTCTTGTGCATCTTTAAAAGCCTTGATTAGACAATCTGTTCCTAGACAAGGCTTTTTTATACAAACTCCATGACCCTTTTTCTTTAACACAGATTCGTAGTGACTTTTGTCAGGACAAGAGCATAATGGTTTGTTGGACTTATCTTCATTATTTCTAAGTTGACATTTATTTGCTGACAAGAATCCTGGATTGATGCGGTCCCATTGCAAGAAATCTTGATTGTTTTCAAAAATATTCATTTTTTGCATCCCCTATAACAAATAAAAGTTGAACTTAATAAATGAAAAAAGTAATCGAATATGTTTGTTACACTAATCTTATCTGTCACTACTACTTGTGGATAGATATTATGAAACATAATTCATTATGGAATGCAAATTTAAATGTACTCTAGTACGTTAATAGACTATAGGAAATCAAGTCTAGCACATAACTCATAATTTTTCTAATCACATGGAATGAAAAGTATATGTCCTGACCTTGGATTTCCCACAGCCTGCAGCCGGGTAAGTTTCTCCTCCGCCTCCGCCTTCGAGACGTAGCGCAGGCATCATGAATCTGCTGTTGTACCACGTAAAGTCCGAGCAGCCGTTGAAAAAGCCAAGCTGCTCGCCGCTTCCGCCACCCCTCATTCTGATTCTTTGCTCTCTGCTGTTGCAGGCTTCTCCGCTGTAAACCTCGTCATTTTTCGTGCTCGGCGCACAATGGGTGGGCATAAAGTGCGCGCGGCTCGTCCCGGGGTCGTTAGCGTCTTTTCGTTGCCGCACGCTCGAGCAGCAGCGGCTCGTGCAGCCGGAACGACAGCCCGAGAAGCTCGACTGCTGCTGTTGCTTCTTCTTCTTCGTAGTCTTCTTACCAGATGCAATCTGTGGACACGCGCAAGTCGGTTCATTCGGATAGGCACGATAGACTAGGCCTCGATAATTGTGATCGTTGAGCTTTTGCGCGCTTGTGAGCTGACGTTCAAAGTCCGGCGAAGCCATGGCAATCCTAGGTGGCTTTGTAGGAGCTTTCAAAATCATGGGAAGTGGTTCGAGATGCGTAGATAGTTTGTTGCACGATAACCTGCCCTTCGTAAACTGTTGTATTAATTTTTCCTTTTTTTCATTAACGAAATTGGTTTCATTAGTTTTGTTCATTTGATTGCTTGTAAATTTTGATCAACTATGATTTTGAAACTTATTATGCAACTAAATCATTCTAAATTTATGAAAAAAATGGAAGGGAAGCTAAGCAGCTATTACTTGACAAATTTTCAATTTTAAACTAATAGCGTCATTATTTGTTATCCGTGTTGCTATGGTAATATTAATAGAATACAAAAAGTTCTCAGGTTTTTTTATGAATAAATTTTTTTAAATTTAAATCATTTAAAATGCAAATACGACAGTAAATATTTTGTTGAATAAGTCTTTGTGTTTTTATTTTCATTAGATTCGCTATCTATAATATCTCCAAATATTATTTATTAATTTGTACTTTCATCTTTATTGCTTATGGTTCTTTCACTTCGTATTGCTGCTAACACTGTACCCTCGTCAATTTTTAATAAGTCTTTATTTTCTTCTGTACTTCCTTTAGTACTTTCTGTAGTTTCTGTGACTTTTGTCACTCGCAATTCACCATCATAATCATTGTTAAAAATAAAACTGTCCTCATACAGTTGATAATGAGATATAATATAGGTGCCAAATAATGTTAAACGAAAAAAGATTTTGATAGATCCTGAAACGCCAAAGAATAATTTTTTGATAAAATGTATTAATTCATCTTAATTATAGTGAAAATGGAGCGATATAGAAAAAGCTAAACCTGCATGATTTTTTCCAGGATCAGCAACGTTGTAACTTCCGGCAAGCTCGTAAGGTTTCGGCCTGTGATTTGAATCATTCCCGACCATCGCCACCTGGTCACAGAGACATCCTGAGAGTGGCACCGACGTTTCCGCGATCGGGTAAGTCTCATCGGCCCGAAAAATGCCGACCCTCAGTGGCTGCGACTGCATCGCTTCCACGAGATCCCTTGGCTTCCTCACGAACAAGCAAGATTTTCCGCAAGCGTAGAGAAGTCCCTCGGTCTCGTCGTACGAAGACACAGACGGTGGCGGCTCCATCGAGGAGGAGCTGGAATCTCGGTTGCGACGGGATATCACGAAGACCGGAAAGTCGATGAACTTGAGCTTGACCACCGGCGGACAATCGGCAAAGTCCTCGCGGTACTTGTCCGCCGTGAGCCTTAGGCGCTCCACGGTTAGCTCGACCAGGTAGATCTGCTCGTCTCTGCCGCCGAAGCACGACATGTCATCACGATCTGTCTGCGTCTATTGTCCACTTCCTGTTTTTTTTAACCTGACTTATCATCGTCGCGCAATATCAAGGAGATCATAATTAGTATAAATAAAGTAAATACGGTATTTTTTTCAAGTTAGCACAAAACACATGAAAAAAAAATTAAATTATCACTTTAAAAAAAATTAGAGGTTAATTAATGACTTACGCAAATCTTTCACATTGAGAATATTTCCATTAGAATTTCTTAAGTATGGCCGTTCATTGATTTAGAATTTTGATTTCTAGCTACACAATTTATTCGTGAGGTTATAATGTCAAAAAGGTGCGTCAAAAACTTGGTGACGATTTGTGCGACTATATGTGGCAGCCATAATTAGAGGAATCGCGGCCAAGTTCATTGCTGAAATGCTGGAATTCCTGTTTTCTGTCGCACGTCAGTCGAAATGTTTTCGCGAGAGCAACAGAATCATCAACGATCCTGAAAAGAGAGGCGCTTACATATGGGTAGTAAAGTATTTTCCGGCTCTAAGAATTCCGCCTACGAGCGTACAACATATACAGTGGAGCGCGCTGCGACAGTGTAAGTAATGCGAGAAATATTCGAAATACCCGATCCTCGAATCGCCCTCGTCTTGCGGTAGACGAAATAATGGCTTTCGTTAGATGAAGATAAGACTGTAACTCTTTCAGGTAAAGATGTGTCATGTCCTGAGGAGATCGAAATAGAAGCGTCGGCTGTTGTCCGGTGTTCGTATATTCCGCCCGAAGATCGATCACGAACGAGTCAAGAGAGGGAAGAAGAGCACTAGCTGAGATCCTGACTCCAGCGACTCAACCCTGACTCTGACGACCGTAACAAAGATCCTATCAATCGTATGCGCGTTCGTCACCTCGGCTCATCGACAGTTCACGTACGTATATACATAAAATGTCTGGCTAATTCTTCAAATCTATTGTATTAAACGAACCAATTTTTTTATTCTAATTTTTTTATATTAATAAGCTCGAAATGTTGCTATACAAGCAATTTGATTTTAAAACATACAGAAAGACTAAAATAATTCTGTACCATTTACCAATTACCCAACCAACTGATCAATTAGCATCAGATATTGTCGAAATTGAATCATCTATTTGACATCTTGATCACATCTATTAAAAAACGATATATAGAAGCTTGAGCGGCAGCGCAGGTACCAATTTTTGTTGATAAACTAATGTTCAAATAAAAATATGCAGTCAGTCCAGCGAGTATCTGCAACGGAAACATCGTTTCCACGTATTTCGTGTCTGTTTATCCTCTTGCTGGTTTTACTATAAGTCTCCTTTGCTCCTGCAAAACCGTATTGATTTTTGTACCGTTACGTATAAGATGCGCACGCGAAGATCGGCTACTCTTCCTCCGACACTTCCTCCTTCTCTCATTCCTTCGCTCAGACTCGTAGAAAGAGTATAACAAGGTGTTAATTTCGGTATCACGTATGCTAAATCATGCTCTTTGAATCCGAGGCTTGCGCTAAACCGGATAAAAATTTCACACCTGTTCAAAAACGATCAAAAACTTTTATGATACTATATTTGATAATGCTAAGATTGTTGAAAATCAGCATTTTCAAATTGCATAACGGCACTATGAAAATTTAGACTGAGATCAAATTATTAGTTCTATATCTTGAAATACTGTACATTTTCTTTTTGTTTTCATGCATTGTTAGTAGCAATTAATGTATTTCATTATTCGATACTACAGTATCAATCTTTTTGATTAATACTTGATGAAAGAATAAAATTTTTCTCTCTGTATGGCACGTATGAATTTTCTGCAAATCGAAACGCGCTCATCTCTTCTGCGGCTCTCCGGGTGGTTTCGCCTTGGCTCTCTCAACACCGCGCTGAAGTATGCACTAATTGGTGCGGGCGCACACGCATACATCGCTGGAAGACGGAGACAGGGAATGAAAGAAAAGGAGACAGGTATGCTCGAAATGGACAGTCCGAAATGGAAAGGAGGGAAAGAGAAAGAGATAGCGATGGAATTGAAGATGAGAGGCAAAAAGCAAAAGAAGAACAACGAGTAGAAGACGATGGCGAAGAGCTGAAGAAGGGGAAGTCAGCAGGAGTAGCATCAGCATCAACAGCAGGAGCAGAAGGAGTAGCAGTAACCAAGGCGGCCAAAGTAAAATTCCGAGGCAAGCGACACGGCGGCTCGTTAAAATGCTTCTGGAGGTTTCGGACGCAAGGACTCTGTGGTTAATTGGTGATTAGCGATTAAAACGAAACGATCCCTACATTGGGACCCCCTGTACCCTTCTCCCCTTAGCTTCTCGCTGCTTTTTGGTCGCTCTTTCGCTGCCTCTCCGTGTATCATGTATACGTTCGTATGCGAAAGAAGAGACGTCTGCCGACGCTGCAAGCAAAGCATGCACGGGATAAAGAGTATGTAACGCACTCCCATAACGCATTATCGCCAACCTAGAAATGTGCCCAGAGCCTGAGCCCCGAAATCCCGAACATTTATTTTCTTTGTCGGCTGTTGATTTTTATCTTACTCTCGATTGTTTTATTCTCAATTCGTAAAAATTTGGAATGAGAGTTTCGGGGCTGATAAAAACTTTGACCATAGGAGTCGCGTTTTTGCTGCTGATTGATTTAGGCAAAATAGTTTTGAAAAATTTACCCGGTTTTCGGACTTACTGGGATGAAAAATAAGTAGTTAATTAATTGGCGAATGATCGTAGAAAGCTGGCCAATCAGTGAATTTTGAAAGCGAAGCGCTTATCTTTGAGATCTTTGTGAGGTGGGATCGTCCGAGCTATAACGACCGGAGAATAGAGTGCTTAGATGATTCAATTTTACTTAATTATCACACGAGCATGTGAGTTGTTTAAGATCACTTATAACATACATAAGCGCTGTAAAATTAAATATTTAACCACGCAATGGATACAGTTTTATAAAACTCGAAATTCAACTCGTTTTATAAACGAAAAGCATATTTTAGGATTATAAATTCTGTCAAGCATTAAATAAGATAAATTAATTAATTAATCTAGGCAATTATCGGTTGATGTCAGTTTATAGAAGATTATATTAAGTTACAAAATCAACTTGCTAAAAAAAATTTGTAACATACGTATTGACGAGCAATCGTTCAATATTTCATATTACGCCAATTAATTAAGCAAAAAACGAACACCAGACGACAAAGTCAAACATAGCGGTATATTTGTAAAGAAAATAATAATTACCGAGGGTAGGAAAGGCGGGCGGAAAATAGATGGCGCGTATGATGATCAAGTATCGATACATACACATACATTATCCTTGGCTGTGTATCTTGCCGTTGGCAGTATAATCGCGCGTGGCTCGAGTTGAGAGCGCAAGCCAATCGCCAAGTAATTAAGCTCAATCTTGAGAGATCGCATCTCAGGCAGCGCGTGTGCTTCTCTTGTGAATTTCTAGCGAAAGCAGCTTTATCTGCGGAAGCCATTTCCGGTGGGTACATACACTCACGCGCCACTGCCGCCGCCGAGACTCATCTCTCGATGATATATTATGCGTGCGTTGCATAGGCCGTTGCCCACGCGGTCGCTCCTTGGCTTTCCCATAGTTTCGCCGAAGAGCAGAGCAATCTTGTCTGATCTCTGTGTCCTGTTGGATTATTTCTTTATTCTTGAGCTTATGAATAACCGTTAGGATCGTGTAAGGCTTCATCTAGCGGATAAAGTACCCAGTTACTACCTTCTCTTTGGCTTCGTAATTTTCAAACGGCGTTTGTCCAATTTACAACCTTGTATAAATAAATGATTTGTCTTGCATGATTCTTTACAACTAATTTTAATTAATTTGATAGGTACGTTTTGTAACTATTAGAGGTGAAAGATGCTGTAGGTCTTGCAATATCAAGTGTTATCTTGATCATCGAAGGATATCTTTTAATTTCAACAAACTGGATAATTTTTTGATTGTCTTCAACAAAGATTCAACCACACTCAACAATTATAGTAGAAATTAGCTTGATAGTTTTCTCAATTATTTCCCTACGAATTCAATCTTCACAGTATTTAAAGTCTTGCAAAATGCGAATTCGTAATTTCGTGGGAATACGCGGCTACTTCTACATTCCAAAAGAATGCAGGCATCTCACATGAATCCATCCATCGCATCTTTTTTCCACACTTCGTGATATATTCGACACAAAACTTTCAGCTAAGAAACCTCGACATCGCAACACGCTAATATTCACGTGGGAAAGGGTTTTATAGAAAACTGGCCATTAAGTGTGTAATTTTCTCAATCCGTCTTAACGGGCACACTACATACACATTAGGCTCTTCTTTCTCGATATCCATTTCATTATCGACAATCCTCCAAAGTCCTGACCTAAATCCAGATGTGTCGTGCACATGACGCGCGCTCATTTTCTCTCGTTCGTATCTTGACCCCCCGATGAACGAATACATTTCCTCAAGAGAAATTCCCGCTCCTCAATACAGTATATATACTCCCACGACGTGTTTTTCCGTTTGACGCTCGTTAATTCATCAAAGTTCTCTCTTTCTCACTCCCCTTCACGGTACGTCTGTCTTAGTGGCACTGTAGCGTCAGCGCTTCCCTTGTGCCTGGAATGCGGTGCCGCTGCGCCAGAATATTTCCTCACGTAAGAACGAAATTTGAATTAACGAAGTGAGCGAGCGCTGCGTCCGGAGATTGGTTGCTGTGGCTGAATTCAATTACGCGTACTTTAAAAGAGAGGCGCTGGCACTGCAGTCTCGTCCAGAGAAATTAAGATTCTTTTAATGCTTGCAGATAGCCAGTTGACATGGGAGTTCTTATATCGTGTAAAAGTTTACATAGTATCCGGTAACGACTTCATTTGTCCTCGATGCATGGTAATTTTGGTTCTGTATTCATCCGACCGTTCTTCAGCTCGCGCATCACGAATACCTGCGGCTTGTAGCAGTCTCGAGTAATTAAAAATAACACCGAGGTAACGAATTAGCAGGTGTATTTTCCTGGCGGTCGTTGCGTGTTCCATCTTCTCGCGAGTTACTCATTTTAAAATAAAATCACGCTGAATTATTTAGCGTCATTACTTGCCAAAATGTTTTTCGACTTGTTTATAGTATGTGTAGTATCCACAGTAACCACTGTGCATACCGGCTTTACCGATTGCGCGTATATGACAATCGTGTGGTATCTATCACATTATCATGTAGAATGAATAATACAATTATCAACTCGATAATTCATGGATCCAGACGTTATCAAATTATGGGGGAATAAATCTTTCTGTTAGTCTGATCATGTTAGTCGCAAAAGTAGTCAAACTCGATTTTTTGTACTTCCTTTTCCGCGGGAACTTTTTACAGTACCAGAGAGGCATTCGTAAAAGATAAAATGCAAAAACAATGACTTAATTATTTTTAGAAACGTTCCTTAGCTATTGAAGAATTTTCGTAAACACCGAGTCGTTCTAATGTTCAATAACAACAGAACCCGTGTCAGGGCGGAAAAACTCGTTTTCTTTATTGCAAATTGAAATGCCGTTAAATACGGCATGGCACTCGAACCTCGCGAATAAGCAGCGATGTGCAGGCATCGGCAGTATGAGAAAATTTGCAAGGTAAAACGACACTTTTGATTTGTGGCTCTTGCACCGTGAAGTTCCTCTGGCTCTTTCTCTTTCTCCTGCTATACGGTGCAAGTGAGCCGTTTTCTTCTCTTGGCTCGTCCATCGGCAATTTGAATAATTCCCCTCGGTGTGCATAGGAAGAATCCGCGCGCGTCTCGCTCTACTCGCTGTAGAAGGGACTGCGGTAACTCGTTACGCTGAGCTGCTTCCGAGCGTGGAATCTGGAATTTTAACGAAATTTTCGAGGCATTATGCAAGAGTCGATACGCGCCCGTGTATAGCGAAAAATTTTCATAGAGTCTCTAAAACAGAATGAGCGAGTGCAAGTGAGTATAACAGCATGTAGATTTGTTGCGCCGCGGAATCCGCGATTTCCTGTTTCGGAATAGCATTACGCAGTTATGGAAGAAGGATTGTTTGGAGCGTTTTTCTATTGAAAAGTCATACAGTGTGCAAGAGTGGAAACTTTTCTAGAAAGACAAAATACATCACTTTCTGATATTTCTCGTCATATCGATAATGTTCTGGTTGTTTGCTATGCAAGCACAGCAAATAATCGGACAGATTATCTATGCCAGATCATTTTTTGATAACAGTTTTCTGGACATTAAGATAGTTTACCTAAGTTGCGATCGATTGCTACTTCTTGCTCACTCTTCGAATGACAGGTGGATTAGAGAATTCAGCTGCAAAAAAAAATCAATGGATTGCCCAATAACGATAGTAGTAGTACACATTACCGAATTCATAAATTATTAATGCCTGCGATTATAATTATTCGGAATTTCAAACGCACCGCAATGTCAGCACCGAGTCAAAAGAAAAAAAAAGCAGAGTCGCTCTTTCCGTTAGTCGAAATCCGCAATTTTATAATCTGCTACAGTTTTTCAGGTCATTTCGAAATTAAAATACGAATAAATCGCCGGATCGAACTCTCGAGGCGTAAAGCGGCTCACACGAGTGTCGGTGTGCAAGCGTATCTGCACGTGTGAGCGCGAAGGTGATCCGACGTCTGTGGGAGGCGCGCGAAATTGGTACGTCTCCATCGACGTGGAACGAATTTAATGCCACGCGAATCACCACAAATAAATTCGGCGAACGCCCGCAAGAAGCGAGTGAAAGGATTTCGGCAGATTTATAGCCATGCGCTCGGCTGATCACTGCGTGTATAAATATGGCGAGAGCTATCCCGGCGTTGTGTTGCCGTTACGTATATGATTCCTGCTGTTATATGCGCCGAATAATTATTAACGATCGCTCTTCGACGCGATGTTTGCGCGTCTCCGACGTGTCCGCGTTCAGCACCGAATATTAAAGCGCGCTCGTGTGTGTGCATCGGCTATTAATACATCGGACGCGATCTCTTATTAACTGCAATTTTCACGGATTTTGCCGCGATTACACGTGTTGCGCTTCATGGCGCGCCGCGCACCAGGAAATCGTTTCCAAAATACAGAGGACCGTGCCAAAATTCTTACCTCCGTAATGTTTGTTTTCACGAAACGATCAGTTTTGCCGATGCCAGGGTTCCATTGATATGGCAACCATAAATTATTTGTTCCCCTAACGGTACATTCTTATCTTATATAGGTATATGTAATATGTATACTGGTTTGATTTTCACACGAATACCTTTTTCGACTTTGGTCGATTGTTGGCTCTTTCGAATGACAAGATGAATTAAACCAGATTTGGTCTAATCGAGTTTCCAAAAAGAAACTAACGAGACTGCTGCACATTTCTCCGAAAGGTTCTCACGGGAATTTTATATTACAGCTAATATCACAGTTTTCGAAATCTAATCGGCCATTTGAAGCCGCACTCTAGACTCATAAACAACGGCTGTCGCATCAATCCCCGCATCAGCCCATCAAGCTCACCTCTTTCCCACCTTGCGAGCGGCGACGAATTATATACGTGTATATTCGGTGCAGAGCCAGATAGTCCTTCTCTCGTAAAATCGTAATTTACAGTGTCCCATTCCGTGGCTCGGAATAGTAGGCTCCCGCTGTTGCGCTGCTGCTCCTCCTCCCGCTTCCTTATCACTTTCCTTTATCTGACGTCGACGCACTTGATGCAACAATAAAATCCCGCGGCGCGCACATATTATATGTCCGAGGCGCTAACGAGACTCGCTCGCCATTAAGGAGGCAAGCACCCCGAGTGAGAGAGCTGGTGTGTATGTGTGAGTGTGTGTGCGCGCGCGCAACCTAGAAAATGCTGTGTATATAGCCCTCGCAGCTCTGCTCACCTGGTGGTGTATGCATGTATACGCTCTCGCTCGCGCCTCTACTCCTTCTCCCGTTCCTCGCAAGCAGCTCCTCGCCGAAGATAAATAGCCATCGGCCGTTTTACGAAAGCCGGCTCGTATTACGCTGGCGTAGATATGCATCGCTATGCGCTGGGCTCGCGCACGAGCGGAGGGGGCCTTTAACAGCCCCGATCCTAAACGTCTCTCCCGCGCGCCCGCGAAACACGCGAGAAAGGGACGAGTCGAGAGAGAGAGAGAGAGAGAGAGAGAGAAAGAGAAGTGCCAAGGGAGCACAGGGCAAGGTGGAATGTGTAATATGGCTTATCATTCAAGGGCCCTCGACCTCCGATTTACTACCATGGCCAATGACACTTGCCTAATTGTACCCTTTTCATTTTAATTCTGTTCCCGTTATAGTCAGACTTTTTATACTCTGTGTGTAAAGTAACACTGACAGCGTAGCAACGCAATACCGCGCAAAAAGAAAATCTCGACTCACTGCGCGATATTGAAAACGCGCCTTGAAACCGGACGCCAAAGGGCCCCTCGCGTGGAGCAGCGAACTAGCTGCCCTCAGCATTATTTATTGCGCAATACGTCAGGCGCGAAATGACGAACGACCGGGGCTTGTTGATTTTCCGAAGCGTGCTCATTGGCTGCGAGGAAGAGTCGACCTTTGGCCCCTATACAAGCCACTCGATTTGCAGCTTCCTCGCAGCTGGATGTTCTAGATTTTCCCGGTTCCGGTCGCTCGTGTATATGGCTGTGCTGTACAAAATTGCCATTTTATTTTTAATTGGTGTATGACACTCGCAGAGTTCAAGGAGCTGAATTGTACCCTGACGTTTTCAGGTGAATCGTTGAAGCGCAAAGGCTGTTTGCTGCGGCTCGCGATAATGATTCTCCTAAGGTTTGGCTACAGATAAGTTAACCCCGACTGTATTTCGAGGACAGCTGGTTTTGGAAAGCTGCACACAGACTCAAATAAGTCGCGTTCGTTGACTTCGTTCTTGAGAACGGGGGCAGGCTTCGTGCACCTATGCATTAGCCTGGCAGACAACTCACCCAATTCTCAGCCGGAAAGAATAGTTTTTAGCGAGGAGTGTTGAGAAATGTCGCGGTTTACTGCTTAATGAATTATGTATCGACGTGAGGGAAAAATTGTAAATTCGAATACAGTCCTGTCATGGTTTTACCGTTGCGGCCGCTGCATGAGTCGCGCGGGGACGCAAGAGAGTCATCGCGAAAACGAAAGCGGACGAGCAAATCCGTAACGATGCGCGCAGATATACACAGCCGCAAGTAACCGCAGCCGAGGAGAAACACCGTGTATAAACCAGCGGTTTAATATATATGTATAAGTAACCCATAAAGACAAAAGGGGGGACGGCAAAGTCGATGGTCTATAAAGCGATGATCTAGATCTGGAATAGCCAGCGCTGCACCAGGAAGCTGCGGGCAAAATTACCGGTGCCCCGAGGCAGCCTGCTGCATAGCCGCTAGGAGAGGGCCCCGAAGAAGGAGGCCTTTCCTCGAGGCTATACGGCTGCACACCGTGTGGCTTTCTCGCTCGGCAAGAGCCGGGTCAAAGGGCGCTAGCGGTACTCCTCTTCTGTTGCCGGCCGCGCGAGCCTGATGTCGGAGAATCTATTCGCTTCTCGCTCGCTCTTTACGCCTGCAGGCACATTGGAAAATGCTGTTCTGCACTGGCCTCGACGCAGATTCCCTCGTGGAAATTGTTCGAGTGACTTGGATGTTTTGCTAGCACTGTGTGTACGTGAAATTTCTGTTATACGGAAAGTATGTCGAGAGTATTTCAAATGACTTCTACGGCAAATGTCGCGAGTGCTAAGAATGAAAACTACTCTGGCTTTATCGGCTTTTTTTCCAAGTACTTATTATCATTTTTTAATCACTGGAAACTTGTACACCTTTTCGGATTTTAATGCATTTTTATTTTCTGTTTCAGTCAATTGCACTTCATCTTCCGTACTTGTCCCGTTTTCCAAATCGCATAGGTTTCGCGAAACTTGAAAAAGGCCGAGAGGTACAATACACTCATGTCTTTTATGCCTTCTTAAGTGGCTGAGATCACTAGCTAGCAACAGTGAATGAGATACCGCATAAGAAGTGCATGCGCAACACTGTTAACATGAAGTCGATTTGTTATCTACTGACAAATACAAACGCGCAAGAAAACTGAATTAACATAGAAATTAACAAAACTGTCTGCAGGTAATAGCGGTAATTGTGCGTCGAAAAAAATATTAATTTATCACAGCATTCCCTATATGGGTCAAAATATTAATAAAAAATTAAAAGCAGCAATAAAAACCAAGATGTTTATCATACTTGAAGAATGGGCTACTATAATAAGAAATATGAGAAGAAATAATTGTCAGTTTAGTCATAACTTTTGCATAGAAGTAGAAAACTAGGTACTTGTGAAAGTTGTATGAAGTTGGAATAAAAGGTGCAATGTGTTTAGGTAGCATTTAATACAAGGTCCTCTCTAGTTGTTTTCTCAGATGTCGAGAATTACGTTTATTCTCAGGCAGCTTTTGCTACAGAAGAATTTTAATTTAAGAATATTACACGCTGTCCGAATACTTTGCTGTAGAAGGCAGGTTTCTTCTGTTTACGATAGCGTGGTTTACTCATGTTTGTGTTTAGAGAAAGAAATAATTATACGTAGATCAAAGCCAAGCTAGTTATATCACACCGGGAATGAAAAGCAACAAATAATCAGTCATTCCAGACATACAATGAGGGAAGTAAAGCGAGCGTACAATTGCAAAAAGGCAACGCAGATCAACTTCTCTGCTCGCACGCACTCGGCTCTTTTGCAGCACCGATGTAATTAAAGCGTATCCGTGGCCTCCTGCGGCGATAGCCGAAATTTGTAAAACATCACCGAGTGTGCAGTCCCAATTTGTTGGACCGCAGGGAGGGCGAGCTGCTCTTGACGTGCGCATCACAAATGGACTGCCCACGTGCGCGTCGATTTGTAAACTGCGCCCTCCTGAGGTGCGCGTGATCTCGATATTGACGCACTTTGCGGCGAGCCGCGCGGTGGAACGCTTGTTAAAATTTATACGTCACACGCTTCTGATGCTGCACATGCACGTCTGCAGCTCTCGGGTTCGATGCGCCGAGAGCCGCGCATAAAACGTTCTGCGTGCGCTATAATTGCTGCTCACGCTCGTAAGGCAACGACGACGGACCGCTTTCGCTGCTGTATACACGCTGACTGCCGAATGATTGATTTTTTTTTGTTGGTAGATATTAATTAATGAAACTACACGAGAGAACATTGATCGAATTTCGGCGTAGCCTTTCATGACACGATCGCTCGCTTCGTTCACATTTATTCATTGTGAGTGATCTGGATTTCCTTTTGTTTCCACGTCTCCCAGTACACACGTATAATTTTTCATCATGTGCGTCGTCAGTGTATAGCGAAACGGACGCCTTAGATTGTTGTCGGTCGACAGGGCAAATCCAAGTGCTACTTACTCTATTGAAGTCACGAAATTTCAGTAACTCATGCTCTAAAATCGTATAGACTCGCGTGCAGCTCTTCAATACAAAAGATCTCGTCAGGTTCGGTCAATAATTTACGCTAACAGTTGTCATAAAATTGAGACGCTCTCTCTCTCTCTTTCTCTCGTGCCTTCCAATAAAGAGCTCCGGCGATAGTTCCTCAACGGTTTTATTATACGCCCGATAAAATCTCCGAAGCTAACAATGCCCGCTCGAGATAAAAAGAGATATCCTCGTAGCAAGAGAGTGAGAGAGAAACCGAGTCCCCCGTCGATCTACGTAAAGGATAGAGCTCGCGAGAGCTCCATTTAACGAGGTAATGACGCTCCGGCGTCCGTCCCCGTCGACGCGCTCTTTATTTCGTGCCGGGTATTTCCAATCGGTTCGCGGAAGCGGCGCAGCGCCACAACATGGCAGCTCGTGGACGTCCATACCGCGCATACGTATAAGTATTATACGCCTGTAAACTCGCGAAGGAGCGCGAAAACGGGAACGTATCTCGTCCCGCGGTCTCCCGACAAATACGCGACTCGCGCCGTGCGGAATATGAGAGAGGGCTACGGATAAGACAGAGAGGCAGAGAGGAAATGCGAAGGGCGTGCACAAAGGCCTGATTGCTTCGTGCATTACGCTTGATTCCGATGCTGCGCCTATCTGCGAGCGACCGACGCTGCATTGCTTTGTTGATTACTAGAAAACACGTTATTTCACGTGCTTTGCACACATAGATGGATGTGATTTCTTCTTCTACTTCTTCTTTCTGATCCTCGGGTCAATTGCCGAGGGAGAGAAGACAATTGACTGTTAGATGATACTTTAGTTCGTTTTACGCCCAAAGCTGCTACTTGTTGCAATCGTGTGATGGATATGGGAAAAACTTGCGCCACAGCAAGTGCAAATCGAAAAGTAATTTCCAGTTTATTTTGATGCCTAAACTAAATTGAGTTTGTCGTGTGTTGGATGTGAAGAGGCTTCGGGAGAAAGTAAAACGATATGCTCAAATATAACGAGGATCGTGCAGAGTTCGGTTCTGAAAAGTATCAGAGTACAACGTAGGAGACAGAGCAACGGGAGAATCTGCTGCACGGCTCCCAGGGGTTCGGAGTCAGCAAGACCGAATATCAGGAAGAGAAGGAAAGATAATTGTTAAAATTGCGATGAAAGATGTATCATTTGATAGGAAAAGTATGGGTGTATGCCGGTGATTCGCAATATCCTTGTTATTGACTCGTACATTGTAGACCGCAGATTACTCCGTGCAGGAGTTTCATGAAAATAAGCTAAAGCAATGGTGCTCATTAGACAAAATCTGTTTGTCACTTGTTACTTCGGACACTTTAATTTATATCACGAGTCTGTACAGTGGACAAAAGAAAAATATACGTGAGCGCGCCAATCGAAGCGAGGCAATAACGAGTCAAGAACCACGAATAGCCCATGATGCAGTGTATAAGAGAACGCACGCGAGCGCCGGTGCAGATTGAGAAGGCCCACGAAAGATCATCAAGTGCACGAGAAGAAGAAAACAGAGCAAAGAGGAATCATCATCATCATCATCATCATCATCAGTGCAGAGGAGAGTTAAGAAGCCTCTTCTCGTCCGCGGCGTAGAAAAATCCTGCAGCAGCAGCAGCAGCAGTAAAGAAGCGAGCGCAGACGAAGAAGAGAAACACGCGATAGAGAAGAAGGAAGGTGGAAGGTAGCTCTCTCGCGCATAAGAGGGAGTGGACGCGGGTTGCAGGCGAGGAGGAGCTGCTCTCCGGCGGCGAGGTCGCGACCCGCAGCCCGCAGCCAGCTCGATGTGCTGTATGTATGTATGTACCTATGTGAGCCGCAGTGAAAGGTCCGCCGGCTACATCCGCGGATATTGCCGCTTGTGTTCTGGCCGGAGGCTGCTCGCTTCTGCCCCCTCGCGAGCGATTCGCGCGCACGATCTGCTGCCGCAGTGCACAGGTTATTCGAGGGAAAGAGAGAGAGGGGGGGGAGCGTTCGACAGGTTGATGAGCGCTGCGGCCTGACGCGAGGTCGCGTGCAGTCGAGGCTCTCGTCTCCTTTTTTTCTTATTTGCCGCCGTTGAACGCTTTGACTGGCTTCTGAAGGCTACCGCATTTTTCTTTTTTCGGAAGTGTAATTTGAATGAGACGATAATTGCCTGCTGGCTGTATGCCCTCGGCCGGCCGCCGCGATGAACTTTCAGGATATACGTGCATTATAAGGTTTATAATTTATTTGTTGCGTGCAAAGCTTTGATTTCTGCTGTTTAGAAAGTTCGAGCGATTTTGATTTTCAATTTCCTGTGAACAGGAACTCCAGCTCAACTTGACGAGGCAAATCAAAATTGTGCAAATTCTATCGGTATAAGAGCAGCGACGTAAACAAGCTCTTCACTTCCCATAATGTTCCATTAAAAGTTCAGTACACTCCACCTTGCCTCGAGGTATATAGCAGCTGTATAGTGCCGTTCCTACTCGCGAGGGCTGCGATTACCGGCTGCAAAGTGGCGCGTGACCCCACCCCGAGAGGAAGCAAAGAGCCCAGCGAAATCGTCGATGGGCCCTGGAGCGATTTGTATAGAGCTGCGAGAGGGATCCTTCACCCGTGATGCTTCCCGTGTTTTGGTACTTCTGGCGCTGTACCGTTTCGATACACTTTTTACGCGCATTTATTTTGGCTGCTTGGAAAAACTAGCGACTAAAATTTTTTCGAGTCTTGTATAAACGTCCTTTTTGTAACTTTTTCTTGCGCGTTTACAAATCGGAGTCGTTCCGAAGAGAGAAATTAATTTCGCCCCGAGTACATATGAGCGCGAAATTAATTAAAACTGCGCAGACTTTTACGGCAAAAAAGCTTAATAGTTCAATTAAGAGCGCCGCGTTTTTGCCGCAAAAAAATGACACAGAGAGTACACACACGCGAGAACTTAATATCCCGCCGCCGTCAGCCCGTTTCCCTTCGAATAATAATAAATTCGCTCGAGCAAATAAGCTTGCTGCTGCTGCTGCTGCTGCAAACG
>UCQR01027161.1:21118-32424 GCA_900474235.1 Cecidostiba semifascia | reverse complement strand
GTCGCCAACAGGACAAGCGCAAGTCCTACGCTATCAACGAGGACTACAACGAGCATCATGTTCACAATATCGCCACCGGTGAGTGCGTCAATTATATAATATTACTCTGTTTTTACATAATATGTGCAGCAGTGATGAAAATTTTCTACTTTAGAGTACTTGCCGCCGCAAACTCAGGAATACGACGATAGCTACAATACAATTCCGGAGGATCAGAACACGGGCTACGACGTACCGATCACTCCTGGATACGAGCCCTGGCAAGTCTCTTACGTGCCTCATGATCCGGGCTACTTTGTTCCAGCCGTACCAGCTGCTGTACCTGCTGCTGTACCCGTCGGCGAACCATCACCAGTTTATCGAGATCAGCCGAACACGATCGGTACGAATATTTTTAAAATTTAGTTAAAAAAAATCGTTAAATTAACACTATACTCACTGGTCGATCTTCTCATTATAGGTGCTCGCGAATGCAACTGCCCGGAGACGACGCGCTCCTACGAGTGCGACAATCCCTCCGGCAACTTTCTCGCTCTGGTCACGGCTCTGGGACAGAACCTCTGGGCTCTCATTTCGCTCATCGCCGTCAGCAGCGTACCCTTTCTCATCCCTCTCCTCGCGCTCAAAATGATCATCGTACCGCTGAAGATCCTCAAGTTCCTCAAACTGATCAAGCTCTTCCTCAAGCTCTTCATAATCCTGCCATTCTTCGTTCGCGTCGTTTATCCAGCTCTGACCAACTCCTTCAACCTGCAGAACTTTCTCTTCCAAAAGATACAGGATGTCTTCCCGGATGACAATTCCCATCATCCGCCGCATCCACACGACGCGGAGAGTCGACAGGATGATGGCAAGAACACGTCGACGATTTTCACGAGGGACGACAGACTGCTGGTGGACGAAGCAAGTGTCTGGGATCTGAGGGAGTGTCCCAGTAGAGTAGCTTGCGAGATGGGTGCTTTTTTGGCTGGAGCTGGTAGAGCTAGTTTTCCCCAGAATCTGGCCAACTATCTGGCCAGGAGGGCCGACAGGGCTATGGGCAGGGGGATGAAGGGAAGGAGCAAGAAGGACGAGGTTGATGATGAGGAGGACGATGATGAAGAGGAGGAGGCGGAGGAAGATCAGAGGGACCAAGCTTTCAAGGCTTTTTTAATTGCTCTGGGAAAGAAATGGACCCAGGAGCAGTGTCAGGTTTACAGCTGCGCTGTATTGTTTTGAGCGAGCTAGGCGGGGACGTTTTGACTGATGATTGAAAATTCAATTTTTTTATTGAACCTTTTTGGCTATAGATGCGAGATTTAAGACTGGTTGATTGTAAAATTCATCTCGAGATATGTATTAATCTTAATTGGCTCTCTAGTTATATATGTAATAATGCTGATGACAAGATGAATAACTATAATAGAAGTAATATATATGATTCTGTGTACAATTTATACTTTATAAGATCAAAAACAACGGCATACTTAGCTTTCCTTATTTATTATTTATTATAATATAAAACGAAATGTAATTTTTATACTGAATGTGTTTTTTTAATGTTTTATTGAATAATTTATTACGTTTTGTAAATAATACCGTCCACTCCAACAATCCCACTTGATTTATTTTTGTGAAATAATAATAATAATAATAATGCAGAAAAATGTAAAAAAAATGTTCTCTAACAACCCAAATCCTTTTAGCTTGTTGAAATATTTTTGGAATCTGCTTTATGTTTTTTTTCTGACCGATTTAAATTATCGCTTTTGGAATATACCTGTAGCACAAATCTTCACATTTAATAAAGTTGAAATTTAGTATAGGTATATACGCGCGCATTAGTTTGAACGGACCAATGAAAATCGTGCAATCAGCTGTTTGTGCATGTGGTTTTCCTAACCTACAAATATTAATGAATGCTTTACAACTCACTGAGAGCTGATAATTTTATATGAAACAATTACAAATTGGTTATAAAGATGGTGGAAAATTCGGGAGATGAAAATTACACGTTGCAATTAGATGAAGTGACAGAAAAGTATCTTACTATTTACTTGTACAAAAATGTACAGAATATCGAAGAGATACACAAAAAACTCATAAACAAAGAACTGCCTTGTTGTATTGTAAAGGCAAATTTAGTGCTAGATCCTTTTCAACTTGTCATCGCTGCAAATAAAGCAGCGTTAAATGAAAAGTACAAACAAATGGTTACAAGAAGTTTGTTCACAGAAGTGATTTATTGTTTGTCCACATCAAAAAATATTTCACAATCATTAACAACATTCGGAATATCTAATGACACCACAAATATTTTAGTTATTTTAATCCACAATGCCGAGGAAAAAGAAATTCAAGAAAAGCTTGTATTTGACAGCATAAGCGGTGAAATAATACCAGTATCAAAACTTTCTCAATTCACAGATGTAAACCTGATAAAAAGTACTTACAAAATAGACAAAGAAGAATCAAAAGTTTCGAGTCTTTTAGATTCAATTGTAAGTAGGATAAGTGACAAGGTTTCAAAATGATAAAAGTTATAATTACTGGAATGGAAGTTGTATGAAAGGTTTTGTATAAATAAAATCAATATCAAATTGAAAATTTCTTATTTCCTTTCACTGTTACCTACATGAGCTTTATAGTATTAATGTATCTTTTTTTTCATTATTAATTACCAATGAAGAGATGAGAAAAATCACTCTTTTTTTTTGCAAAAAACATCTGTAGCGATACAATAAATTACATTTGAAGGTTTATTCCACCTTGTAGATGATTCCATGTTTGCACGAGATGCCTTTCTTTTCTTCTCATATCACAGTTTTACTTGCTTCTCCATGTTTTTCTTTGTTATTAAAAATTTCAATAAGAACGCTGAATGGCTAGTTACAGTAATCAGTCGTCATTGGATGCATACATTTCTGTGTGCTGCTTTTGCTCCTCCTCCAAGACTTAATCTTATTGAAAATTTACATCGGCATTCTTAAAGATATATAGTGTTTTATTTTCAAAAAAATTATAAAATTCGCATACATTTCAAGAAAATTTGTTATTTTTCATCTGTATAGACAACTTGTTCAATGAAGAAACTTACCTCGGTAAACTACACATTTCACATGTGTTAAGTTCTTCAAGATTTAAGTAAGTACAATGTGAACAAGTCCATAGGGATTGTTCACCTCTTGCATTGTCAGAAGATCCAGCTCCAGCACCAATTCCTCCAGCACTGGATGCTGAGCTAGATCCTGAACTATTTCCAAATAATGCATTTTGAGAAGCAGGACCTGCAGACGATGTTGCTGACATTAGTTGTTCAACTGTTGCCCAGTGCACAGAGTGAGACCACTCATTAGCTTTTTGGCGGTCATGAGTGCGAACAGCTTCCAGTAAAGGACCCATGTGATTCTACAAACAAGAATCATTTTTTAGTTTATGAGAAAGTGATTAATTTTAATTGTCATTAGCTTTATTCATACCTTCAATGGTAATACATCCATAAAAGCAAAGAATATCAGTAGATGAAAGTCTGACATAGCATCAAGGAACTGATCAGGAGTGAACTGCTGCATGTAGGTGCACAAGGAACTGAATTCTTGAACTTGGCCATCAATCAATCTAAAAGTAAATAATAAAAATGTCAGTACAACATATTTTAAATTGAACTCCAATCTATTATAAATGAAACAAACCTGTGTTCCACAGGGAAAGGATTAATATTGTCGTTGGCATAGAATGTAAATTGAGGTGTCAGTGGTGTAGATGCCGGTACATCGACCAGTAAATACTCAACAGGCAGTGGTCTGGCCAATCTTGAGACTTCATTGCCATATGTATCCTTCTCCTGAAACAACAAAACAGTGGGTGATTAACAAAATGATTTGCGAAGCAACAGGTGATGTCATTCATGGGACTTTTTGAATGACAAGACAGTTTGAAAAAAAAATTTTAAATCAACGATCTAAGTATTTTAAAAAAATGTATAAAAAAACAGATCAGTTCTTTATATACACGAATAAAATGAATATTCCTCAGCGTTCCCTCAATACCCCTTCGATTCAAATTTCCCGCCAAGCGCGCCCCCTTCCGGAAGGTTTTCTGAGTTAAGTTTCCCTGCCGTTAGAGGTCTCTTGTCTCCAGTATCACGCGGGCCGCCGCTGCAGTAGTTCTGCCTGCCACGTCTGTGTGGCTCGAGTGTTGGCGCGCGTGCGTTTGTGTTGGTGCGTCATACACTACACCGGCAGTCAGCAATCTTTCCTCGAAGCTCGCACAGTGGCCGCAGCAGTGTCAGCATTGTCGTGCGAACCGGTGTTTCTGTACGGCGTAAAGGCGAGTTTTTGTACCGAGAACAACATCGAACGTAGAACGCCACATTCGAAGGACAAAAGACGTAGGAGAATCGAAGAAGCCGGGAAGCGACTTGCCAGACAGAGACGCGCGGAACACGCCGCCGGCGCAGGCGCTAGCGCGGGAGAAGAAGAAGAAGAAGAAGCAGTAGCCGAGCACAAAAGATTAATAGAGAGAGAGAGAGAGAGAGGCGCTGGTGGCGGACGATTCAGTGTGTGTGTGTGTGTGTGCCTACGGACGGTGCAGTGCGGCGCGTCGCCCGCGCGCGAGACCGACGACGTTGATCGAGCCACCTCGTCGAGTATCGCGCGCTCCTGCTGCGGTCTGTTTTGCGGTGCGGCGCCATGCCAGTTGCAACGGTTAGTGTTTGTTCCTTCCTCGTGTCAGCGAGTTATCGTATATAAAATAGCTGTAAGTCAAGAGCGTGCGTCTGTCCATCTCTGTGTGTGCGTCTGTGTATGTATGTTTGTCTGTGTGTATACTTATACATATATATGAAAGACAGGAATGTGACAAACGTCGTGATGTGGCAGAATGAAGGGCAAATTGTGCCGCTGTTTCCGCCGGCCAAAAACTCCCTCTTTCATCTCATACGCATTGCGATACGCTACTGCTACAATACTACTCTGGTGCAGTAGTAGTAGTAATAACAGCAGCGGCTACTCCTCCTCCCTCCCTCCCACGTCTCGCATAAGGCCGCGTCTGCGTTGGGCTTCGATTCGGCGTCTTCTGCTCGTTCGCCGTGTTTTTTTTTTCTGATGCACTTGTTTGTACTACTGTACTTGTATACCATTATATTGACGTGATACTTTCGAAGGGGGAAAATCGGGGCTATATGCAGCAGCAGCAGCAGCCGAGATATAACCGTACGAATTATTATTACTGTCGGCTGACGTTGGTAATCGCGGAAACGTTGCTTCAGTGTCTCTCGATTGCTCCGCGAATTGATGGATTTTTATTTACAGCCGCTTATCGTCGCCGGTATTTTCCTTATAAATATTGCAAAGATAAATCCGGTATACGACAAGCAATCTCGCACGATTCGCAATTCGTCCGACTGACGTCCATTTTCATTTGATTGACAAACGCCTCGGCAAGATTCTCCATCTCCGCTGAACACCTTCTCACGTGCGCCGATAGGTCAGCCTCTCCACTGTAGACTCGGCCGTTTGCAATGATACGTCCTCTCTCGCAGGTATATAACTCTCTCTGCAACTCTCGATCAAGACGAGCAGCAGTAGTTTTCCAAGACGTGCATTGTCTGATGCCGCCGCGCGAGCGTGGATTTTGGGGGAGTGTTTTGCTCCCGCTGCGCGTTTAATCGGATTGCCTTTCGTGACGTCAGAGACGGGACAGAGAGAGAGAGAGCGCGCTGAGAAACACTTGCGCACGCGGCTTTTAAATCCGGCGTTATGCACTTGGCCGAGCCCTTTCGGCCTTAGGTTATTAAACACAGACGCGTGCGTTTCAGTCTGGCTTTTATTTACGGCATACTGCAGTCGGGCTATCGAACGAGGTTTTGCTAATAATTCGATTTATCGCCTTCTCTCTCCGGGGAATTCGTCGAATTACTATCTAAAAATATTTCTGCGGCAAAAAACGAATAATATTAGCAGAGGCGCGCTCCAGAATTCAATTCGGAGTTTATCGAATATAAGCGAGTGAGAGAGGCGTTCGATCGGCGCGTCCCTCCTGCTCCCTTCGACCTTGAGAGCGGGGAATGAGGTCAATTATTGTGTTTCATATATGTATACCTTCGTCTATGGGGGTGGCTTTCCCGGCGTGACCCAAAAACCCGTCATGGCTTATCAATCATCGTCTCCCTCTCGCTTTTGTCTACTCCACTCTGCGATAACAACAGTATATAGCAGTAGCGGCAGCAACAGTAGCACGAAGAATAACGCCGGCAAAACGAAACGCTCAACCCTTTCGAGCTACCTGCGCCTGTATTATATAGAGAACCAAGTGAAAGTCCCAGTGTACACATTCGCAGAGCGCAGGACATAGCAGCAGTGTACAATACACTTACAGAGAGACGGAAGAGTCAATCCGCGCGTGACGGTCGGCAACGCGGTAAAGACCTGCAGACGATCCGTGACCGTCAGTTTTTGAGCGAGCGAGTCGAAAGATAAACAGAGAGAGAGAGAAAGAACAAGAGTTGCGCGCGCGAACGAGAGAGAAAGAGAGAGACAGCCAGTGAGCGTCGAGCCAGGGCTGGCAGCCAGCAGAGCGCGCATGAGGCAGAGCAGCAGCCAGCCAGAGGAGAAAGAACGGAGCGGAGCAGTTGTCGCGACGCACGAGAGAGACGCGCGCGCGCCGAGGACGACGACGTCGCAGAGTGTGTATATGTGTGTGAGAGAGAGCAGCCGGATGCGGACGACGACGACGTCGCGGTAGACTCCTCCATGCCAAGGCCGCGGGGATAGCGCCTGGGAGCAACGAGAGTGCGAGTGTGGTGAAGAGAGTGTGCGCGTGCGAGGTGGTGCCGAGAGAAAAAGAGAGAGAGAGAGGAGTAAAAGAGAGACGTCGAGGAAGAGTCGCAGCGCCAAGCCAGACACACGGTAATGAAGCAGCAGTGCAGCTCCGCAGCGGCGGCGGCCGAGCTGCTGCTGTTTCGCCAGGCATCCTGCTTCTTTCCTCCAAGGGACGACTGCCCGACTCGCGTACGTGCATCACATATTGCGCGACACGGACCTCTTATGATACACAGTATATATGTATATGCATGCGAGACGAACAAGTGTGCGTGTATGTGTGTGTGTGAGAAAGAGAGAGAGAGCCACTCTGGTGTGTGCGTTATTTGCCGAAGCGAGAGGGAGAAAGCGCGAGCGCACTGCTGACGAATATACATCGCGGTTGCTTGGCGCAGAGCGAGAGAGATGGAGAGAAACGGTCGTTCCCGCGCGCGGATTTCTTTTTTCGCAGCGCGGTTTTCCAGTTTCTCTCGGCTTTTTTTCGAGCCGTCTTTTCGGCAGCGTCGTCGCTGCTTCTGTCTCTCTCTCTCTCTCCTTTCTCTCACGAATACGGACATAGCGTCGAGAAGTGGCGATAAGCTGCCGTATAGCGCAGTGCCCAAGAGAATCCACGAATCCGGACCTCGCGTTTATCGGTTTTTCGTTCCATTATATATATGTGTGTGTGTGTGTGTGTGTGTGTGTGTTATATACGTGTCTTCACATATACACATACTCGCACACATATCTAGAAGCGCGTTCGATTCTCCCTCGCGCGCGCTTCCCCCCTCGGCTCTCCGCTTTTTTTGTGTGTATCCCGCAGACGCGCAGCCGACTGAGAGAGAGAGAGCGAGCGCATCGATTTTTTATCTTTCTTTCACAGTGGCAGCGGCGGCGGCCCCCTCGACTACAGTAGTGCCGTGGAGTAGTTTTGGCGGGATTTCAAGCGCATGCGTGCCCCGGCATTTTGCCCTTCTTTCTCACGTCGCGCACCGCGATTTCTCCGTATATTATATACATAAATACTTACAAACTATATGCAGAATGCTTTTCGAGAGCCGTTGTTCTTTTTTTTTCTCTCCATTGTTTACGCAGACGACGCCGCTGTGTATTTGGCCGCTTTCGAAACGGAGCGACGGAAAAATTATGAAATTTGCGTATTCTGAAATCGCGATTCCGCGCTCCACCAGTGTATAAGCGAATAGTAAACGATCGCTGTTGGCGCGCCGCGACAACGTTGCATAACCGATCTCTCGAAGCCGCGCGTTATGCCGCCGTCGTCGCTTATGCTATACCTCCTTTGGCTTTGATTACCACTGCGAGGGATGCCTCTATACGACATCTTCTTGTCACATTGCCCTCACGGTTGTAAGTGTGCGTGTGGATGTTTGCCGCCTTTTGTTTATTTCCGACGTCCGTTGGGACGATTTTTCGTGCGACTCGTGTTTGCGAGCAATGCTTTTTTTTTAGCGCGTTCCGCATAAAAAAAAAAGAGAAAAAAAACGGGACGAGTTTCCGAGGCTGTTGTTGCGTGCGCTCCGATGTTGTCGAGTCGTTATATATACATATATTATGTATAAGAGTATACATGAGTCGTGGTTCGATATTAGTTGACTAAACTCGTTACGAAATTTTGATTACGTTACTATATTGCGAGTTTTACCGTAGGAATGTTTTATTTATTTTTGCAAAAACTTGCAGATGCTGGATCAAAACGTATTGGCGGACTTAGAGGAGCTGACGCTGTGCAGCTACTGCAAACAAAAGTACAACGACACGGAGCAGTGCCCCAAGTTTCTTAGTTGCAAACATTACTTTTGTTTGCGCTGCATAGAGAACAACCTGCTGAAGGGCAGAGAGCTGTTTTGCGCCCACTGCTGGAAGCGAACGGAGCTCGGGGACCAGGGACCTGATGCATTGCCGACCTACACGTCGCTTCTCACGCTGGCCAACAATTTTTCCCACCTTAAACTCACCCAGAACAATGTAGCCGTCAAGCCCAGCGAGAAGGAGAGAAAGGTACAGAACCCAATTCTTGATCGTGCGATGCACTCGTCAAGAGGAAGATGAATAAAATTGACGAACGACCGATGCAAAAGTGATTGTTTATATTTCAGAGGGAACTGCGTGTGTGTTTATTATAGGCGTTTTAGAAATTGCTTGCGACATGTCTCAAGAAAGTTTAGAGCGCGCTGATAAAGTTCTGGTATTTATGAAACTAAAGTTTCCGCAATGGCCTTGAATCTTGCCGAGATATTAATATTCTTGTTTTTATAAGAAAAGCCGGCGACGAGCCGAGCATAACATTCTTCGCGTATTGAGTTATTGTAATATTCAACACACTGTGTATCGGGACGCCGCGCGGGGAATTTCAAGAAAAGTAATTGAATAATTTGTATTCACGCTCACTTTCTTATAAAAGCGCATTACCATTTGAATTTCAATATATTCAAATCATCGGAATAACAAAAAGAATCATCTGAGATGCGATGCTGAGCAGCTTCGTATAATGCAGACACTAGACAAATGAATCTAATTACATAATGTTTCGGGGTCGTTATGACAATTTGAATAATTGTAGAAATTTCTCATTTTCCTTGGAAACAGGATCTGCGGCTATTCGATCACTAATTTTTCTATGCTTTCACTAAATAAAAAAGTTAGTTCGCCGAACAGATGAAATTGTAAAACCATCGTCACAAGTTAACGTCTCCCTTCCTGCAGTCAAAAGTTATCTCACTCGGTCAAACGTCTTTTTCCAGATGAGCGCGCGAATCTGTCTAATTTTCTACATGAAATGCTCGTGTCGTCTCGAAAAATGGGGAGCGCGCGAACGCTACAAGTGCGAAGCCGTATACTTGCTCTCCGGCGCGTTAGAGCTTTTGCTCGGCAACGAGATTATGATGTAAGGTAGACGCAGGACTTTTGCCTCGGTCTGTGCGATAGAATTTCGCACTTCGACTGCGATTACGAGATCTACAATCGATGATTAACGAATAGAGGAAAATATGTTAACGCGTGTTTGTGTGGAATCTTTGTTCACAGAGCGAAAATTGCCATACCCACGGAATGCCGCTCGCCCTCTGGTGCGGGACTTGTTGCACGGCACTCTGTCGAGCCTGCGCGACGCACCAAGAACATCCCGGCCACCAGATTAAATCACAGACTGATGCCAAAGAACAACTTATATCGGATGTGAGTATCCCTACTACTCTGACTCGAAATTTGACATTGGAAATTCGATGAAACTAATGGAAAAATTGCATTCTCGTAAACAGGTTCAACTTGAATTGGCAGCAATGGGCAAGCTCTCGGCGGAGATCCAGCGGCTGGCGATGCAGCAACGCGACTTCCTCATCAAGGTCCTCGAGGCCTGCGTTACCCTGAAGACCCACGTGGAGACGGACCTCCAGAACGGCTGGAGCCACTTCCCAGAGATAACCGACGCACGCGAAACTCTCGGCAAGGCTAAAACCTCCTTGCAGCTGTCCGAAGGCCCTACCGAAATCTACTCCCTACACACCGAGCTCTTGATCGAGAAGCAGAGGCTACAGAGCAAGTATCAGGAGATGATGCTTCAGTGCCAGCTCGACGATCTCATCGGAAACTCCGGGGTCGTCTTCGATTTTGCCCTGCTCAAGCAGGCGGTGGCCGGTATACATTCGGGCGAGCCACTCGTCGCGCAGCCCGGTAACGGAGGGCGTCTTCCGAACCATATAGCAGCCTCTCAAAATCCGATTCTCTTTCTCGCCAATTACTGCATGTCTCAACTCTACTCGAGGCACGTCGTAAGCAAGCAACAACATCTCCAGAACGGTTCGATTGAATACCATATACCGGCCCAAGTTACTGCGGTTCACGTGGCCCCGGCAGCTGTACCGCCTCCGCCTCCCCAGCAGCAGCCTCCTCAGCCGCCGCAGCCCACGCCTCAACAACAGCAGCAACAACAGCAACAACAACAGCAACAACAGCAGCAGCAACAACAACAACAACAACAACAACAGCAGCAGCAGCTGCTGATACCGCCCGGCTCGCCTTCCGTGAAGCCTGCGGTGGCGCAGCCGCCAAACGCCATACTCCAACAGACCGCCACGACTTTCATGAGTCCGGCCGAAGCTGCTGCTGCTGCTGCAGCTGCCGCAGCCGCGGCTAATGCTAATAGCGCTAGCCTCGTGCCAGTGCACTCGCCCCAGCAGCCGCCGTCCAACTTGAGGGGCCCGTCCAATCCCTACCCCATGTACTACTTCAACATCGAGGTGAACAACGCGCCGCACGGTCGGATAGTAATCGAGGTCAGACCGGACGCGGCGCCCAAGATGGCTAAGAACTTTAGCGTTCTCGCCACAGGCGAGGTCGGCGTTGGCTACAAGGGCTGCACAATCTTCCAGTGCTGGGAAGGCGAGAGCGTAATCACCGGAGATTTCGAGTTAAACAACGGCCGCGGCGGCAGAAGCATCTTCGAGGACGGATACTTCATGCCCGACGATACCAAGTTTCCGGCGGTGAGAGGCGCGGTGGGCATGAGGC
>UCQR01027161.1:6474-16483 GCA_900474235.1 Cecidostiba semifascia | reverse complement strand
GAACTAAAACTGTATACTATATATACGAACGAAGCGACAAACTTTGCGAAGAACTTTACTTTACATTATTTTTGGGTTTTCCTTTCCTAGAAAACAAAAATCTGAAGACAAGAATCTTGCTTGATTTTCACTCTCCGACGAAACACGAGAGTATACGAGGGCCGTAAATAATTATTCTTTTTGTTCCTGACCCATCGACTTTGGGTCTACTCCTCCATGGGCTAACGCGTGAACGCCGGTGGAGCGCATATTCGGTACGAATTAGTTATTTAATTGCGATTCAAGTTTACGCTCGTTACCCAAGTTAATGTACTTTTAGATCGTCAATTTTCAGTTATGAATTCATTTCTTCGTGCAAACAAAACTGTCTTATTCTTTCAAAAACCTATCCCTATTCCATTTACAAATCTCAACGCACTGCATAGAACTTATAATGCTTACAGAAGAGTAAATATCGGGACATTATATTTTTGAAAATATAACTTTTTTATGCACTTGTTCTATAAGTATGTATTCTATTGATTTTGATTAAAATAATACACTTTTCAAACCATACACTTATTTTGTTCATTTTTTAAAGTTGATTCTTTGCAATTTACAACGATTAAAAAAATTAGACACTGGAATCGATATATGCGTATTTTTATTTGAAAAGAAATATATGCAATCTAACGATTCTTTTACTTGGCCAATTATTTTACTTTATTATTTTTAACGGTGGCAAAAATATATATGTAGTTTGTCTTTGGTCTCGTTAGCTTATGTAATCATTGATTATTATTTCAGTTATTGAGTACATCACTTTACTCAAGATAAAGTCTAAGATGCAAATGAATATAAGATACCATGAGTAAAGTAAACACCTATTATTTACATAAAAAACGAACGAGTGCATAAAATATTATATTTGCTTAAAAAATCTTCTTACCTTGTAATAAACATCTGGTACATATTGTTTATCCGTTGATTCAATCACATAACCCAGTTCAGGTACATCTTTTGAGGGTACTAAACATTCGTCTCGAACTAATGCCATGCATTGATTAGTCACTTGGTATCCTTCCATATGCACTTGATTTTTCTCATCCCCTTGAAAAAAAAAAATGTATTCAATCACATTGTCAAGGATAACTTAGTTTAATTAAAAAAGTATATGTGTATATACATCTACTTACCAGTGACACAAACTGTTACAGCTTTTGAGCCAAAATAACCATTTGGCGAAAAACGACAGGGATTAGGAAGTTTATTCTGTATATGACCAGCCATTATACATTCTTGTGCGGATAAAAAGTGACTTTCAATATTTCTTACGTGTTTCACCTATGGAAAAAAAAAATTAAAATGCTAATTTATTACGAAAAATTAAAAAACAAACTGCGATGTTTAAATACTTACTGTGCCCTTTTTCACATCATCAGCAATCAAGTCCGTGAAAATCCATCCAACCTTTTTCAAATTTAGGGATTGAGCTAATTCATCAACAAGAGCTTCTTTTTCATCTGGTAATAAAGCTATATTGTCTCTTGTGCTTTCCTGTAAACGCAAACATTTTCTATTAAAATAAAACAGGATATTATTGCTAATCTGTACAGATAGCTTTTGCTAAACAAATATACCTGTGGTGGTTCATAAATTGCGGCTACCACAGCCCGGATGCCCAATGGAACATCTGAATGTTGTTCGTATCTGCCATATAAATAGCCAATTCGCTGATGGCCAGTAATACGCCAATAATTTAGAAACCGTTCTACCAGATGAGCATTTTCAAACATTACATTATCAACATGTCTATAGGGTTGTCGGTTGAGGGTTATGGCATTAGGTTGGCATTTACTGCAAAACCCTTTAGGCCATGGTGGATGATCTTTACAGCCAGTTTTAATGCGGCAAGTTATATCTTCTAACTGTAGAAATTTACCTCTGTAAAGAAAAAATATTCACGATTTAAATACTACTCAAAATTTTGATGTTTTGAGAATTATATATGCGGTGTTTATACCTATCTACGCCAGCGGTGAGTTTCCTTAAATAAGAGTGAAAAGACATGTGCTTTATATTTTGCTCTTTCAGGTATGCCTCATCAAATGGTTCTAACGGTGAACAATGAACACAGCAGCCATTTGCTCCATGCCGACAGCTAAAATTTCAATTAGTTTTCATTAAGAGTAACTATAGTTAATAATAATAATAATAATATATTGCATAAGGATTTAGTTTAGAGTACTTACAATTTATCAACGCGTTTTCTTTGTATTTTTCCATCCAATTTCCACAATTGTTGATCAACTTCATCTTCAATTACATTGGAAAGTGGTCGTAAAGAGTTATTAGTTGTTTGTTGACCCTGAGATCCTTTACTGGTGCTTGGAGTAACATCCATTGGTTCTGTAAGTAATAAAACTTATTTTAAAATCAAAATAATAACTCATTGTTTTTTAATTGATAAAAATTCAATAAGGCTCTAGTTAACTGATAGCGCATGTATTTTCATCTAAAATAAATACGAGTCTACGTAAGACGTCAATTGATGCATCTTGTAACATGAGTTGGCAAAATTTGTAGGTCTTAGAATTATAGAAATCATATTATTGTATTCTTTTTTTTTAAATATGAATAATTCACATTTTAAGTTTTTGATGATTCAATGATCTTAAAATACTCAAAATATCACTATTTTCTAATCTGAGAATAATTATTTTTTAGGTTACAGTTTTCGTTGTTATTGTATCATACCTGAGGATCCATCATTGGAGGCACTGCTGGTTGATGGGGTATCCCAAAGTACAGCACCATTGATTGGTGCCAGATACAACATGTCTCCATGTTTTAATCCCACTCCTTGAACTGTTTTGCTGCGAGTAGATACAATTTCTTCTTTTTGGTTACGTTGTTTGTAAAGGCCAAAACCAAAACTTTGTAATCCAAATGCATCATAAATCTAAAAGAAGAAAAAGATTGTGACAAACATAATAAATTGTTTGTAAAAGAGTAATAAAAGAACTCAATTTAGTCTTTTGAAAAAGACAAAGAAATATTTCTTAAACCCTTTAAACTCTGTGCTACGATCATGAAAATATTACAGCAATTCTTTCTTTACATGTAATTCTGTCAGTTTCTTTGCCAGAAGTCATGCTTTTCTATTCAGTCAGTTGATCAATGAAATAATAAAAAAAAGTAGACAACAAAACCCATGAAACTTAAATCAGCGTACCGTTTCAAAAAGTTGAGAGACTGTGTCAGAAGGCTGCACCTCGATCCTCCTTGTGCCCTCTGCAGATTGTACACGAAGTAACTGTAAAAAATTTGCACAATCATTTTTCATTCTCAGTAGAAAAAATTATTCAGATAAATTAAGCAATCAACAGGAGCAGAATAAATGCCTCCTCCACGAATAGTCCCCCCGATCAGCTCATATCCCAATCTTTCAAAACAAACCACGTCAAAAATCTCGAGGTTAGAATTATATCGTCAGCGTCAAAATTTAATTTGCAAGCCACGTTACCATTATAAATAAAAAATCGCAGAGAAAGTTCCTGGAAAGTAAAGAAATTCTTCGAAAAACCAAGGAATCAGATCCCGATCAAAGTGTCAGCATCTCGACAGCTCTCATCACAAAACGGAGCTTCTCGCGCACATAGTAACTTTCGGCCCGAGCCGTTTCCACGAGCAGCCATGCGAGTCTCCGCGGCGTCGATTAATCCTGGAATACTTATCAAACCCCTCGAACTCTAAACTCAGCATTGATCCAACGAATGGAGAAGTAACCCTGTAATCCGGTTATTGACTTACGATTTGCTTGGACCTTGACATTTCGCCGGTGTCCGTCGCACAGCATCAGCTGTTTTGGCTTGCCGTCTTGCTCTTCGAACGCGCTCCCCGCCGAAAGTCCCTATAGCCTGCAGCCCCGTGTCGTATCTATATATATTCTGTATATAGGTATATAATATAATACAGTATATGCTGTGGCCACCGCTGCGACTACTTATATAGCGGGAGTCCGCATATACAAAACACACGGCTGTCTTCTGTCTCTCTCTTTCTCTCGCTTTCGTCCTGTGTATATGCGTAACGTAGCTACTGCTGGGAGTGCGACTGCTTTATTTTCTGACCCTTCTACGCTGGCGAGTTGGCAGGCTTATTTCACGCTCGCCGACTCGATTTTCTACGCGAATTTGGCACTGTCTGCATGGTGGAAAATTTTTTATTTAACGTCGGTCAGTCGATTCGTTCGTCTCAATTCCTTTCTTTATATGCTCTATATAGTTCGTTTTTTAAAAGTAATCACGTTTTCTACAGTTTGCAATAATTTTGTTTGATGAAAAATAATTAAACCATTTTTTTTTGTTTACAAAAATTATTAATGAACGTTATTATAATTGAAATTCAGCGATTGCTTTGTGATTTAACGAAACTCGAATCGCGAGTGTGCAGCCGTGCAACACGACACTCGCGCGACTTTATTTCTTCAACAATACAACCATGAATAAGTACAACAAGCATCAGTTACGATAATAGACAAGTGCAAAAGCGCTGCGCAGACAGGAATATAACCAGCGTATAAAGGGCAGAGAACGAATATAGTCCCTCGGCTGTACTGTGTGCAGCAGCTATACCTATACAGCCAAAGTAAGTGTCTCCTCTCCCTCTCTCGCACCCACGCAGCAGTAGACACTGTTTGCTTCTCTCTCCCTCCAATAGGTACCAATTGCAGGAGTCAAAGACACACAGCTCTGCTCTCGGGATACCTATATATGAATGTAAATATGCCACATATAGGTATATATAGACCTTTGGCGGCGCGAGAGAGAGAGAGACAGCTGTCTGTTCTCATGTGTTTACGTAACGAGAGAAAGAGAGAGAAAGTTGCACTAATACCGTATAAGTACTGTAATAGAGTAAAGGAGCACTGCACTCGGTTTTCTTACTATAGGAGATGATCGGACCTAACCTGTCACAGGCGCTCGCCGCGAAAACTGTCGAGTCAAGCCGCCGACGGGATTGACGGGAAACACTAAACTAGCCCGTACGTGTATCTATATTGTGAAGATCAGTCATACGTCATACGGTGCAACGATGGCTAAGTATAAAATGAAATGAACCGACTGGTTGTTACGTTACTACTTGCGCCGCGGGAGGGAGAGAGAAGCTCGTATACTTATAATATGTATAAGTATATATAGAGAAAGAGAGACCGAGTCAACACGTCAGTCCTACCTATCCTAACCTAAGGATGCTGCTGCATCACTGATTCTTCTGCTTATGCTATTTTACACGCTGTATGCGTGTTGTTCGACACGTCCTAACCTAAAAGATACGCATTGTTGTGACTGTCATCCGTATAGAAGCATCGTAGTGACTAGCAGACTTGTTGTGGACTGTCGGAGTCGTTTGACAATTTTAGAAGTCCGAAGACCAAAAAGGAGGAAATGGCAAGTACCAGGTTCTTTGTTATCTGCTTTTACTTGGCTGCCTGCTTTCTGGCTCTAATTTTCGGGTATTGCGTCATTTACGTGAAACATTATATTGTCCGAGGAGTTTTTTTTTTTTCGAAAAATCGTCGATATTAGGTTCGTTTGCTCGATCCTGTAACTCTGTAACCTTTCAAGTCCATTTAGGCCCGTCGAGCAGACAAAAAATAGAAACTGAACGTTTTTTTTTGCAACGCCGGACCAAATGAAATGTGGTGCTTTTGGCCCGTTGTTGCAAAAAATAGTATACCTTCCTAGAAGCGTAATATACTATTCCGCCTTAACCATCACCCACCCACGCGGGAGGCTTCTTAAAAAAGCTCGGCTCCGATATGTATATACATATACTTAAGTATAGGTACAGTATCTCGTGTCTCTCCTGCCGTAAACCTATATATCAAACTTACCATGTTGTCTAGCTTCCTCTTCGATTCCTATATGTAAGTATTTTAAGTGGCCAGTGACGTCCTGGCTTCGGTCGGACTGGAAGTTGGTGTATATAGGTATAGCGTCTAGCGTCTAGCGTGACGCGCGCGAGATTTGAATGAAAGAAACCGTAATCAAGACAGTAACTCAGTGTGAATAAGGAGTTCGATCTTAGCAGGACTTAACTGATGGAAAAAATAGCGTAAAAGCTAGTTGAAGCTGCAAGCAGGACTCAGAAAGACGCTTTGAGTTTATTTATTTATTTATTTATTTATTTATTTACATATATAAACGGGCAAAAGCCCTTTTGACAAAATTATAAAATTACAAAAACAGAAGATCAAAAACTATAAAGAATTCACACCGCACGAACACGGCTAGTATCTAGCAGAGAGAGATCTCAGAGAATTTTTAAAAGTTAAAAGATTAACAATACTGGAAATGCTAGTAGGTAGTAAATTATACAGTCGCTTCATACGGTTGACCGCAGAATAAAAGCCTAGATTTGAACAATAAGTTGGACGATTGAAACGCAGATTATAAATAATATTCCTACTTGTTGTTGCATTTTTATTAAACTGTCAATAATACACTTGGAGAGTAAGAACTGAATCGGGCCAGATTTCGAGCTCAACTAATTTGATCTTCTCTCTTCTGAAGCATAGCTGTCCTTTGATGGCCCCTCCTTCTCCATAGCATCATGGGTCCTGGAGAGGGGATGTGGATGGCTGGATTGGTGAAATGACAGGTCCCCTCGCAATATGTCCCAAGGAAATTGCCCAGTTGCTCTGATATCATCCCTTTCATAGTACCGACGTTGATTTGACTAATTTTCAAAGTTCTTACTGTGAACTAAAATAACTCGTGAATTTTAAGGCTCAGAATTTAAAAGATTCGTGATATCGTGCTTACAACCTTATTTTAGTTTTTGAACAAATTCGTACAACGCGTTTAGCTACAATCAATGCAAACTTTGTTTCCTTTCATCATGCATATTCGTATGTACCACATGTAAATTCTTACTAGCCCCCCTGAGCTTTGTCGACCGGTTGGTCCTGAAAATTTGTCGGGTTGCGAGCTTCAAAGGAGCCGGTGTTGCGATTTTTCCTGTGCTTTTGCTAATATGCGCTTTTGGAAGTCTGCATGTGTTATTGCACATATCGGTTGTTGTGTTTCGTCAGCGATACAAGGAGCAGAAGGACTACCTCTCTCTCTCTGTTATACCACGTAAAATTTTTTTTCAACTTTCAAATATTTTATAATTCATCGAATGACAATTATTAAATTAAAAAAAACAAAATTACCGATTTTTTCGCGTCTATTAGCGCTCCCGACCACGATCAAGTTTACCAGACCAAAATCAACAAATCTCTCCAACCAAAAAGCCAGTGCCAGTGCAAACAACGAAAGAGAGAGAGAGAGAGAGAGAGAGAGAGAGAGCTTGGCGAACCCCCGTAGCGACGACGCTGCACACCTACACGCACGTGCAAAAGTTCGCGAGAACGAATTAGCCCTCTCCTCTCTCGCAAGCTCCCTCCACCGCAAGCTTTCTCTCTCTTGTCGGCCGACTGCGCGCACGATCATCATCAGTTGCAGTCAGCGCTGACCACCGCTCGCGAGTTGTGCATCTTTTTTCTCTCGCGGCTTATACCTATACATATACCTATATATACATATACACTCGAGTGTGCTGTGTTGTTGTTCTTTTTTCTCTGTCAACGGCGTCGCCGGCTCCTGCTTGATTTTTTCCACACAGGTATGTCGGGATTTTTTTTTCTTCTTGATTTATTCTGATGCATCAGTTGATGATTGTTTTCCTTTACGTAATGGTACATCAGGATGCTTGATTTTTAGAGCGTTTTGTCGCGCAAGTTGAGATTCATTCATATTTTTGCGCGGAGAAAAATGTGGCTTACGTAAATAGCTATATGTATATGCGTGCGAGGGAAAAGAGCGTGTATAGGCTTAGCTTTTTTTAGATTGCATATACTTGTGGTTTCGCTTGTTTTCGTGCGGATTCCTATTTTTAAGAGGCTGGAATTTTAACCTCCTCGCTGTTGTTGTATTATGGTATGTACTGATGGTTTCGAGTATAGGGTTCGCATTGACGCACAAGCTTCTTGTATTGGTAAACAAATGGTTCGTGAACATTTTTTTATTATTTTTTTTTCCATTTCCTTTGGCTGGCGTTATTGCGCGTCAAGTGTCCATCGTTTTAACAATCGCAATTGGAATTTCAAGAATAGCGTATATATCTCAATAGAAAAATTAAGTAAGAAACTTATCAGCCATTTTCGCTACCGATATCCCAAAAATTTGCAAGTCCATGAAAGCTTCTAAAGATCAACAATCACACTTCATACCGGCGGGTATAACAACACACAAATGCCAAAACGACCCAATTCCACACTCGGAGCTTTTCAAAGCTCCTTCTCTCTCTCTAACTCCCGCGTCGTGTGGAATTATCTCCCCCTCGCGTACAATAATGCTCGCGACGCGACGGCGGCGACGCTCTCTCTCTCTCTCTCTCTCTCTCTCTCTCTCTCTCTCTCTCTTGAGAGTAGGAAAACTAGAAGAGCCGAGACAGTGAAATCGAGCATTGCGACGTCTCCAGTTCGTAAACGCGCGCCGCTGCTCTCTTGGCTTATATTATCCCTGAATACCCGCCTCGAGTCTCGATCGTTGGTTAATCAGCTGAGTGCAAAGTGCAAAAAAACAAATCAAATTGAACTGGTTCATTATGGACTCGTTGTTTAAATTAGGTCGACTTCAGTAAAATCATCTGGCAAAGCTATTGAAAGAAATTTCACGCGACGACACACTTTTTCCCATCAGCAGTTTTCACCGACAATCGTGGCTTCTTATTTGTGACCAGCAAAGAACCTGGCTGCTGCCACTGCCACGAGGATAGTTTTGGGATTAATTTTGGTCCGCTGATTAATCCGAGAGACACTGCGCGCTCGCGACGACGTCCAATTGTAACCGATGGCTATGTACTCTATCTGCTGGCGAGAGTGATTTTCTATCTTTTGATCTGTGTGTATATAGTGTGGTGAGAAACTGGAGTGTGCTACTTTGGCCATTGGCAGAGTTGGAATTGCTGATTGTGAAATGGTGACGTTTTTATTTACAAATATATGCTTCTGTTGACTTTTGGATGCTTTTACAACGATCGATGTAGTTAGCATTGATTACCGATAGTTTGCTATTGCTGTCTCAATTGAATAACAAGTGCATATAATATGCAACCCGTATACATAGATATCACAAGTCACGTGACACGGTTTATTTAAAACATTCAAACTCATTGTTTTATTATATATTCGCGTACGAAATTACCCTCACTATTACTCTATATATACACTTGATGATCAGCTGAGTCTTATTATGCATCTAGATTAGTAGCGAATATTCAAATGCAGGGAAAGAGAAATGCATAATTGTTATCTTCCAGCCTTGCAAAAAATAACACAAATATATATAAAATGATGATAATAAAAACTATAATAGAGCTTTTTTCTGACAAAACTTTTGTTTTTCAGGCTGAAAACATGGACGACGCCGACGAGATGGGGACTACCGTCGAGGTGTTTGTCTACGATCTCACAAAAGGCATGGCTGCCATGATGTCTCAGATGCTCATAGGTAAGATCATTTTAAGTCTAAAAACTCGACGCTTTCAATCTTCTACTATATACAGCTGCCTACAATACACATCAGATACCAAATGCTTTTTCGCGTCGCCTCGTCATCGCTCTGGCACGCCGAAAATCGCGTAAAATCAAGAAACGTCAGAGGGCCTTCGATCCTCCGTGTATAATGCACATATATATTTCGTAGATTTCGGCTAGAGAGTCGTGCCAACAGCCCGAGAGCTTGCGCACTTTAATTTTAGAGCGTGGGCTTTGTCGCCCGTACACGCGGTCTTTATAATTATAAAACGTCGTCGTCAAAGTGTCTATAGATATGTATATAGTAAAAGGATCACGACTGATGACTGATCACTTCTTTTACTTTTATTTCAACGATCGTTTTCACGCGTCGATGCGCTTCGCACACTTGAAAAGTTATTAAGGAAGCATAAACTAGAGCTACCTAAACGTTGTCTTGCC
>UCQR01027159.1:4311-21865 GCA_900474235.1 Cecidostiba semifascia | reverse complement strand
GTATCGGATTAGCGCGGGGACAGTTTTCGGCGCTGGGCGTTGGGAATTTTCTTACAAGGAATGGGCTTGTATTTTGAATGAGTGTGAAAGTGAGGAGTGGGAAAAATATGCGTATTTTTCCAGCCTTCGACGACGATCGGCGGCGAGCGGCGGCGTCGATGGTCGGCGAGGGTGGCCGCAGCGGCGGCAGTCGTGTACTGAACTCGGAGCTGTACGCTTCGAACATTGTATTACTACTATTACTACTACAATATATACTGTAACTTTGAATTCTTTCTTCTTTTTTAAAATAATTCCTCGCCTGCACTAATCCTCGCAAATACATTAATGTTAGTATTAACAATGAACATCGCAAATGTTGCAACTACTCGATATACTCACAAAAAGCAGCAACGAAGTGCGTTAAAAATCATCGGTATATTATATAAGTGCAGCGAAAGCCAGTAGCGGCAGCGTCTCCGTATATATACATACATCGACGCACCTCTACCTACCGCACGTATACTCAGCGAGCTATGCACACGAAGGAGAGGGATTCAAAGCCGTAAACTCGACTCTGGCAAACTCCGACCGACGAAGTTTACAAACGCGGAGCAGACTGTGAATGAAGAATAGAAAGGATAGGATGAGGCGAGTAGAGAAAGGAGGGGCCAAGCAAGCAGCGCGGAAGCAAGAGAAAGAGAGCGGCAAGTTTTAAAAGTGCTCGACATCGAAGGGAAATCTTTTCACACGCGCGCGCGCCCGATGCAGTTTGACTTTAGCCTCAATTTAGCCCCTGCGCGCGAAACTACTTGTGCCCACATTGATTCGGAATTCAAGCCGTTTTTAACGTCGAAGAGCAACTCTCCGAGAGAGAGAGAGAGCTATCGCAGTCGACCACGACTTGTAGCTCTCGCGTTTCGAGCGAAAATCGAATTGCTCCGGCGAAGTTATAAGAGCTGAAAATCGCGGGGAATATTCGAAAAGGGCAAAAATAGATTTGCTAACTGTCGAAATTTTCCATCGATTTTCAATTTTTCGAGTATATAATCTTATTGTTAGTAGAGCGCTTATTCTCTCTCGACATTTTGTTGAATCCTGAACATGAATTTTTGATGATTTTTTTTCAAAATAGAGAACATTCAGTTTTTCATTGAAATCTTCTAACATTAACAGAGAATGGCGCGGACGCTTCGCAGGATCCATAACCGTAGCTTCAAATTTGGACAAACACCGAAGTGATAATGATATCCAATTATCGCACATGTCCTCGTAGTTGAATGTAACTGCTCTAGACCAAAGTTACTCGAGAGATGCCCATATAACTTACGAGTACCGGTGAACATTCGTAATCAGCGAAGATTAGCCCGCGAACTAACTTTCCCAACAATTACGATGCATTTGCCAAAACTAAAACCTGAAAACAAACGATCAGTACTCTCTCTCTCTCTCTTTCTCCCTCTACATAAACTCCACCAAGGCGCATCAATCATCCACCGCATCGCGGTGCGCATAATCCGCGGCGCATGAATCATGCATCCATAGCAAACAAAAGTGATGCAGGATAACGAAAGAGATAAGACATATCCGCCGTCAAACGACGAAAAATTATTAGCGCGCTGTTTCCGCGCGTCTCGCCTGTGTCAAAGCGAGGATGATGCAAAATCGCAGGAAAAAAAAAAGAACGAGGAAGAAAGCTCGCCGTCTTTGGAAACGGGCCAGAGTCGCTGCTGCCGCAGGAAGTGAGTTCCGATTATCGGAAGGCGGCAGTGGAAGATCCTTTGCCAGAAGTGAGCCAAGAAACCTTTTATCTTCACGGCAGGAGAGAGATCGTGGTGGTTGGTCGAAGGCTTAAGTAGTATAATGAGCGTGAAGAGCGGAGTGAGGTCCACCTCGAGTGCGTATTACGCGAGTTCTGAATGACTTTGGCTTTGTGAGAATCATCACCTAATGGTGTTAGACTGTATGTGTGTGGGGAGGGCGTAAGTTTTAGTTGGAATGGCGATTCGTGGAGCCGAATGAGTCACAGCGGTGTCAAATTAGACTTTGAAGATTTAAAGTTTCGAGTTGGCGGGGAGGAGGGCTTAATTCAATTATGCTAATTAAGGTTTAGTCTTGCAGGTAATCTACTCTCACCTCATGATTCTGATACTCTTCATCTCTAACTACACGAGATTGACTTCCTAATTGTTAATTATATGCTGGATGAATATCTAATTTTGTGAGATTTTTCACAACAAAGCGTAACACCAATGTGATGGCAGTATAAATTTATTCATCTTCTCGTGAAGCAATATTCTCTCATCCCCTATATAAAAATTCCTTGCTCGCACTGAAAGATCCCCTATCCGCAGTATATATTAATCCATCCGCAGTCTCGTCCGCAGACGCCTGTGTGCCGTCTCTCGATTTCAGATTCAAATCATCATCATCCCGTATACGACCGCAGACGAACACAAAGCGAACGTCAGGCTGAGTCACTTCCGGTGTGACCCGTAGGCTGCTTTCCTTGCAGTACAGCTGCTTCCGGCTGATTTTACCGATGACGACTCCGGAAGAAGCAGTGAAAATAAAAAAAAAAAGAGACAACCGTACGAGCCTCGACAAAAAAGAGAGAGAGAGAGAGAAGGGAAAAGACGTCTTCTGGAAGCGAGCCAGAGGCCGGCGTCCCGGAAGTGGGTCTCGCGATTGACGAATGTGTGTGGTAGTAACCCACATATCGCTCACACGCGCGCACATCAGATGAAGTCGGGAAATCCGCATCTTTTGATGTTCCCCAAGGTTGCATTCATCGCGACGTGTAGCGAAGCGCGCATGCGAAAGCGGATGGAAAATCGGAAGCGCGCGCGAAGCCGGATACGCTACTGCAGCTGCTGAAAAGTCAAAGGATTCTTTTCGCCTTTTTTCCGCGCCTTGAGCTTCTTCGCTTCTGCTGCAGCTTCTTGAAGGGAGCGCGAGAATGCGGGGAGAGGAAGTCGAGTACAATACCACTGCGCCGGAGTTTGTCTTTTGCCGAGTGCTCTCGTATATATATATATAGCTATATATATGTATGCGTATATATAGACGCGCCGGAGCGCGGCAATGCGTATTATGGAAATGCGGCGAAGATTTTAGAATGTATTCCTGAATGTAAGAAGGAGAAATCGCTGCTGGCGGAGGAATTTTTATATTTATTATACGTGAATAATTTCGAGGACTCATCCTTCGCGGCTTTATTTTTCTTCTGCTATTCATAACGAGAATCGTCTCTCAGCTCGAGGTGAGTGAGAATGTTCTTGACAAAAAAGAAATGTTGCTCATTTTTCTTTGTCCTCGTTTTGCTTTTAGTCTTTCGTTACAGTTGAATTGATTTTCATAATTTAACACGTATATATAACTATTAAATTATATGAAAATCTTTCGTTTTGCAGATACATTAATTTTCAAACAAAATTATCTTGCTCAAAATATCCTATACACAACGGCCCCTATTTATAACACGAATTAAAAAAAAACAAGCCTCACATACACGTCAGCTCATCTCCATAACTTGGAAATACTTTCATTCTCGCGACCTGCTGATCCACATCAGCTCTGGTCCACATTGCGCAGATGCCCGCCCCACTGAACTTATATAAGCTCGCGCGCATAATCGACGTGCCACCTCGACGAAACTTTGTAAAACAGCAGGGCGCTCACTCATGGACATTCCTCGCGACGAGTCCGAGACTATACCCTCGGCGAACTTTTGCAGTAGGTATTTACGAGGTCATGCAGAGAAGCCGATGCGCACCGCGTGTCGCCGATAACTCAACCGGTGATCGCAAATAACAGCTCCTTCTTTCGCCAGCCACGAGCTCCTAGAGAGAGATATTATATACACGCGCGCGCACATGCACCTATAATACGTCTCTCAAGTGCGGCCATGGCTTTATTTCCGCGGTATTACCGAATGCGCGTGGGAAGATGCATCGCGTGAATAATTCAAGCGCGCGCGAGAGATCGAACGCAGTTATATCTCGAGTTGATTCGTAAGTGAGCGATTTTGTGTACACTCATGATGGAGTGTTATTTGTGTATATCTACTAGGGGTATAGGAGAGAGTCTCGCGGGGGTGGACTATATGGAAGCGCGGATCGGATTGCGTTTATCATGATTATATATATAGAGGAGAGATTGCGCGCTGTAATTATTATGTTCCGCTGAAAGCATGATGATTAAGTACTATCGCGCATTAGAGGAAGAATTGGTATTAATGGGAGTTTTAAGTTGCCGTGAAAACGTATATATATATACGGGAGAGTCGTTCGTTTCGGCGAAAATAGTGTGCTGTTTAAATCGAAGTATTGAAAGATGATAATAAAAATTTATCGATTGCTGTAATGTAACTTCTCTTTTGTCGATATATTAATGATGCTGCTGGAAGGTAAAGCTTCGTAAGCGTGAATCATAAATAAAGTGTAGCGTATCAGTATGTCCGACCAAACCCGTCTTTTACCACTTATCTCATGTCAAACTATCTCATAGAATCGATCGTATGGCAACACCTACATCGTCGATAATACTACAAACATGAAACAACATTATAACTGCGGTATTTTTTTCACAAATAATTATATACTTTTGTCCAGACGACATCATCTTACCGTCGCCTCAATTCTCTACAGCTCATCTACGCAGCATCCCACGGCAAGTCTCTTCCTCTCTCACGAAGCATCAAAGAAGCTTCTCGCGCAAATATAACGACGAGCCGTTACTTTTTCCGCGAACGAATTGCCGTCGCTCGTACATCGCGTCTCGTCGTTTTTTCTTCGTTCCGTACGGGCCCTACGGCTACCTGAAAATTGCTCCTAATTGCGGTGCGCGCGCCGAGACGCTCGTTTGCATCCTCATTTGCATCGCTTGCGGCTCGACTTGGAGCTATTAATAGCCCGTGAAGAAAGAGGCAATGGCGAAATAGGAGGGAGAATCTTAAAAGCCGACTTAATCCGCAGCGAAGAAGACCCTCCGAGCTCGCCTTCTTCTGTTTCTCTTTCTCATAAGATACCGGCCTCACGCGCTTTTTATCGCGGCTACGTGTACTCAAAGACGCCTTTGATCGATGTTTCTTTTGCTCTCTCTTACTCTCTCTCGTTTGCACGATCATCGATTCGAGCGTACGCGCGTTAATTGCGATTAAGAAGAGCGCAGAAAGAGAGAGAAGCCGGAAGGCAGCGCTGAAAGGACCGAGGGAACGCAGGCGCAAGCGCCGATTAACGGCGGATTTTGGCGCGTTAACGAGCGAACCACTTCTTCGCCGGTGATTAATGCTGGAGTGTAAGAAGACGGCGGCAGAGATAAAGGAAAGGTTTAATTATTGCCGGGCTTCGCTTTTTTATTCGCTCGAGCTTCCGGTGCTGATGAATTGTTATGGGTATGGAGAGATTGTGGAAGATAAACTATTTGGTTTTCAAATCTCGTGATTCGATCGAGGAGAAAGAATTCCTTATGTAGATGAGATTATGGATTTCTTTTATAATTATAAATCTTTAATTGTCTTTGGGAATCAATGTAGATCAAATTAAAGTAGATAAGGTTATACCTGCATATCGGGTTAAACTATGCATTGAAAATTGAAGATGCAAAGAAAACCAATTCAGAATTTTTCTAGTCCCAATTCCACAGTTATTCTTCTATTTTTCAAAGTCTGATATATTTCATTACAGCAGAATTATCTATTGGAATATCACTTCTTTTGACCTCTCGTAATTGAAATAGTTCATTCGCAAAAGCAGCTGTAATTTGCCCCGAAAATCAATCAAAGCAAGTACAATGCAAAACATAAACAACTTCGCTATACTGCGCGAAAAACACCAAACACGCACACAATAAGCGGTCATTATCCCTTTTGTCTCACGCAAAGTCCTGTCGCACCCATTGAATCTCTTGAACGAAATAAGCATAGCCCCACATTCACAAGTCTGTCCCATTAAGCTCTCCTTCGAGTCGGCCCACATAAGCACACGAAGCCATTAACGAGCAAACTGCCCCTCGGTGATTAGTCCCGAGGCACACAAGACGTTTTCAAGGATGTATACCTCCCCGGCAAGCCACTGCCGGCGGTCTCGTATATGCGCCTATAACGAAGCACTCGAGAGAGTACGGTAGGGAAAGCTTAATCGCGTTATCCTCGGCATTGACCATTGGCGACGCCTGCGACCATTACATCGAGGACTGCTGCTGCTGCTGCTGCAGTTGCCGAAGCCAAGTTTCGGGCCAACCGAGAAACTTGGAGAGTTTGCTCGAGAGTTCGCGGAGGCTTTTTTTAGCTTGGTATAAAAGTTAAGGGCGATTTTCTTTCGAAAGGGTTCGCCGAAGCGCGAAAAAGTTTTTCAGTCGAGAGTGAAAGGCGCGAATCATCAAATGCATTTTCAACTTTAACGCGGATTTTCGTGCGATCGCGTCTGATAACGATTTTTGTGTGATGTATCTATTAGAGGTTGAGAAATTTTTTTAATTGAAAAGATATGTATATTAATTTGTGGTTAATCGGAATAAGGTTTATCAAATTGATTTACTTACTTGATTGATTTATTTACATTGATTTACAATCAAGGAACGAAAAGGATTGATATGTCTTTTTTACGGTAGGAATATACATATCAAGTGAAAATTAATCTTTTAATTGCTAAGTAAATAGATTCACAGATATAGTGGAAGAGCAGAATCGTGTTTAACGAAAAGTAAACTGCTTCTGTAAACCGCGAATAATGCCTTTACGTAAACCTGCGAAAAAACTCATCGTTTCAATTTAATCTTGATTAAATGAAAATATTTATAGAATTAACATACTTCGCGCGAGAAGCGGTAAAATGTCGAAAATAAAATATGCAAGAGAGAATGATGAAGTAGGAAGCTCATGCTTGGAAAGTATATCCTTCAATTATTTATCTAAAGCTTTATGAAATCGACTGATACTAATTCTCCAATAATAACCAGAATCGCTGTAACAACAAAATCTTGTCAATGCTTGATGAACAACTTCACTTCGTCCTGGAGGATCAATAAGTGATCAGTGGAGATCCAATCAAGTTGATACATATTTACTATATGCTATATAGGCTTGATGGTTAAACATGTATATATTGTCAACAAGCTTGTTGTAAAGAGAAATATTTGCTGATTCATGTATTAGTGTATGTACATAGCATTAATTGCTTATATTTTATTACCATCAATTTGCAACAAAATTAACTACAAATAAATGCACTAAAGTAATTTGAAACTATAACTAAAACTTTATTATATATTATCTGATCTATATTGCAACCGCTATACGCTCAATGCGCAAAATAACAATTATTTTCCGAAATAGCAAAACAACCACAGGGAATTCCATCGTCAAGAATCCAGCGCATCCGCATCCTTGCACAGCTTTCAACGACTATTTATCTTAGACTTGGCGAGAAGCCGCCCAAACTATTGCCGCGATACAAGAGGGTCACGAGGGTGTACTCCTGCCCCGCACTACGACGACGACGAGGCGGCGGCGGCGACGGCACGGATAAGAAAGCCACGGTGACGGCTCGAGGGGCTTCTTTCTCTCGAAGCAGTCAAACGTTTTTGCCCTCTATATATCGAGGCTGCTCTCGCCATAAAGCCGGAAGAAGAGGGAGTAAAGAGACTTTTAAACTTATCCTATAGCCTCGGCATCTCTCTAACCCACTCAGTTCCTCGGCTCTTATTCCTCGCCTGCTCGTTCTCTCTTCAGACTCTCTCTCTCTCGCTCTCTCTTTCGCGCGTGCTTATTCTTCGAGAGGAGATCTTGATGAGTTCTCATTCAGCCGGTGTCAATTTATAAACGATTCTCTGCGCGAGAGCTGAACTGATGGCGGTTGATTTGAACTAAAGAGTTGCCGAGGGGGAGTCTCTGATGCGCGAGTCAGCTAGAAAGTTTAGATATAGGGATCGGTTGCATCGCCCTGGAGAAACGAAGAACTACTTCCTCTCTTGCTTTGAGCTAGTGAAGTGGTCGGACTAAGAGGGAATCAATTAAGAACTTAATTTAAAGAAATCTCCTTGAGAATTTTTGCTCGCTCGATAAAACTCGGGTGGATGAATAAGAGCTTTCGATAAAATCACTGATTCGACGCTTTTTCTCGAGCTTGAGACATTAAAACAAGCGTTTATCCGATTTTTTATTCAGTGAAATTTGTTATTAGAGTTTGTATATAATAAAATAAACTAAATTGCGCGCGATTGCAGATCAAGCATTTATCGACAAAATTACGTATACTTATTCAATTCTATATATGAGCGGATTTATATGGACCTTATGCATATTAAAGAAATGGAACGTCGATTTCCGGTTGGGAAATGAGAGCACATACGTACGAAAGGGTCGAATCCAAATATATTAAAGCGCCGTTAATCCTTACAATGTCGAGATTTACGTTTTCTTTATGCAAATCAAAGTTAAAACTACGATTGCGTAAATCTTGACCTGAATTCACTCTGACGTTTATAAAAAATTAAAAACTTGATCAGAAGTTTATTCTCAAAACAGTCAATACATATCACGTGTTTTCGTAGACGATTGAAAGCTGCCTTAATGAAAGCAAAAGAAAAAAAAATCAATATAACCAGTGAAAATTTGTACACAGCTCTACCTTTCACCGAAATATCTCGGTAGCGTTGAGCTCATGGGGACATCCCCCTGGTCCTTTCCCACTGATATCAAAGTGAATTCGCACACGAATCTCGCCTGCAACGGATGGATGCTGGGCTCGATGCCGTTGTCCGGTTGCGGAGATTTATAGCGGCCACTGCCCCGGAGAACGAGAGCCGGCCATTTGGAAAGCGGCCAGAGGTGAACGTCGGCTTTTCGATTACACTCCAGGAGTAATTTCGAGCTCGAAAAAAGAGTGAGACTGGCTCCCAATACTTCTCGCGTACATATATCGGATGAGTGCGCGTGTGTGTGTGTGTGTGTGCGTGTGAGTTGACGGAAATTGCGAATTGAAATTCACTATGCAGATGAAATATAATTACATTGTAGGTGCCATTTTTGCCGCATTATTACAGCATTTTTGACACGTATAAGCCTTCATTTGCAATTTCAAAATTGAAGATTTAATTAAAATCATTAAATTCTCATCACGCTCTACCTTGTTAAATATAGATATGCTATGCAATTTCAGAGTACTCCTGTATTAAAATCTAAAGCATGAAGTGTTGAATGTCAAGAGACTTTTCGTTAATGATATATGAGAATTTCTACGGGCTTTTCGGGAGGCATACCTAGTGGAACAAGTTTTTTCGGTTCTCTACAACATTCTGAATATGGTAAAAATGGTGAGCCAATCTACACGAGTAGCAATCTTTTTTGGCGACCAGTTTAAGTTCTTTTATTGGGATTTAACACGGAGAAGATAAACAAAAAGTAGCCATTGCTCAACGGCATGAAGTCGGTGGCTATATAGGAGATGCAAATAAAAATCGCATATCACTAGAGAAAAAGTACAGGAAAAAAGCTTGCCAATTTTTTAAATCTTTTAAAAAATTTTATTTATTTTTTAAAAGAGTTGTTTGTGATTTCTCGTAGACATACACTCGATATGTATATTCAGCAGCGGCATCATTAACGATATAACAGAGCAGCCTCTTTTCAATATTTTACGCTGAAATTTAAAACCGAGTATTTTTCAGCAATAATTTATAAATTCACCTCCTCGTTATATAAAACATTAATAAAACGAAATATTCGGAGAAAAAAAAAATTCATCTCTAAAATTGAAAATAAATTCTCTCGCGTATTTCAAACGAAAGGCACGAGGAAAAGCATGAAACCACCGCCGCATATTCACGAGTTCGAAACAAATCACTTTGGCGAGTAAAAACTTGGAACGCAATCGACACATCGACCCACTCGACGAAACTTCGCCAATAAAGCTTCCGCCTCCTTCTCATTCACATATTCCAGCATAAACACCGCATAAACGAGCGGCTCACTCGAAAGAAGAGACGTCCTCGCTCATTCCCTTCCGATCGATCGATCAGTCATTTTCCTTCGAATACACACGCGCGACGCAGAAACGAAATCCATCCTACCACCCTCCGGAAGTATTTTCAGTCGCGCGAGGGTAGAATGACGCGGACGAGGCGTACACATATACATGTATACTGCGGTTGGATGGCGGCGCTATATTTTCCCTTGGCTCACGATAAATTGCCCGGCTACGCTATCTAGCGCGCCGCTTGACTCGACTCGCCCCGCTCGTTTGCCAGAAGGCCTCTTTTCGAGATTCCTCTAACGAGATACACAAACATGTTTGCTGGAGGGGAGGGAAGGAGGATTTATTCTTCTTTTGTGTGTCGCGTGCGGCATGACGTAGTGGTTTGGCGAACTCTCGTGTATGTATGTTTTTTGCTGACTTAATTATGTGTTTTCTCAATTTTGATGAATCTTTTGCGGGGTGTGTGCTGCTTTTTTCGTTGAGAGAGCGAGATAGATGAAAATATTTGTTTCGAATTAATTTGTTTCTAGAGGTGAAATAATTGAAACACAATTATGTTTCTACTGGAAAAGCCCTCAAATGATGGAGTTTATTTATTGAAGATCGCTATCAAAATTTATATTCGGAAAAATCAAAGAATATTCGAACTGTATACGCTTCGGCTGCTTATGTGCGATTCACTCCTAGTCTAATGCGCCAGCACGAAAGTCTCGACATTAGCCCTGCAGTTTTTATAAGCGTCATCGGAAAAGCTCTCTTATGATAAAATAGCTGCCTTTTTAAATTCCTTGAAACTTAAAATTATTCTAATAAACACTGAAAGAGTAATATATTATTTCGCAGTAAATAAAACAGAGAGAAAAATCGACTTTATCACATAATTACGTTATCACGTTCTCAAAAAGCTCGTTGCGCAAAGTTCATTTCAGGAATTATGGCTTGCGTAATATACGTTTCGAAAACTGGCGATGTTATGTAAAACTTCAAAGGGTGTGTACAATAATTCCAAGAATTTTTGTAACTGTTTCTGAGAAACTTGTGGGTTCATTAATTCACTGCATAATACATTATATTACCATAATAGAACATAATGAGTTTGGTCAAACATAGTTTACGCGTTTTACGTCCATGATAATTAAAATTTTGTTCAATGCTTAATATTAAAAGTTAAGCGTTGAACAAATAATTATATATTTCGTGGTTAGTTAAACGATTCACAGAGAATAATCCTGCATTACATTTTTCTTTGAAAGCTCCGTCGTGAATAATTTATTTCTGCAGTTTCAGATTTGAAATATTGCGTAATATACATTTTCAAAACTGGAGCTATCACGTAATTAAAATTGTCAACATCCGTCACGTTCAAAATGAGCATCGGTCCGTTCGATCCACACTCGTTACCAACGCAATCTTTGTCAACTATATATACATACCAACAATTCATTCATCGCGAAGTGCGCAAAACACACCTGCGCGAGCTTATCGTCGAGCAAGCATATTGAGGATAAACCTCCAAGTGTCGAGAACTATCGCGTGTTCGTATATTCATAGTTTCGCATAAAGCGCGCCTCGATCATTTTGTGGCGTTGCGGCAAATTTGATCGGCCCATCCGTTTGTCCGCCTTTGAAAATACAGCTAGTCATCGCGGCGGCGTTCGTATAAACTCGATGTGTCAATCTGACTGTGCAGACGTGCACACAATGCTGTTCGCGATTCGTCATGATGACGTTACCCGATTGTTGCCCCTTTTTTTGCTCAAGCGAATTATAAAGTGTTTGCGCGCCGGTGAATTAAAAAGAGGGGAAAACCGCATGCGTTTCGTGCAAAAAAAAGAATGAATACAAGCCGGCGAATCGCGAAATGACGAATGGAAAAGGACGTTGGAAGGGTATTGGGGTTGATAGTTCATTGTTTAAAGATGCGCGCAGGTCTGAATGGATCGTTAATCTTTCTCTAGAGAAATCGTGATTGGCAGACGGAATTTTTTTCCTTCGCTGGGTGAATGGAAATTTATATTCTTGTTTACTATATTTATCGTATATAAAAAAGTACTTTGCATTCATATTACGTATAAACATATCTAATATATACAATTAGAAATAATATAATAAACGTAAAGATATAAAACGTGACTCGTGAAAAACTCATTTTCATTTCCGCTCAGACGAAAGTCGCTAAAAAAAATTAAAAGATGAAACAATCCCACACGAAACATGTTATCTAAAAATAAACGCACCACATCTCTGAATACATACGTATACACACGCTAATACGATAGCAAACAATTTGTTCTAAGCTTTCACAAAATCCGTGTGCAATTTCGCTTATCTTTCAAAGGGATCCGCGAATATTAAAAACGCGATTTAAAAAAGAAAAGGTAAAGCAATTCTCCTCATTCCAACCCAGCTGAAAAAACAAACCCAAAAGCTACGAAAAAATAATTTCACAGCTGGAGGAACAATCCTGTTTGTGCAAAGGCTGGTTACACACAGCGAAAACCAGCCAAGCCCCGAATAAAAAAAGAACGAAAGAACGCAGGACTACTGCCTGGTCAGCCAGTATCTGCGCAGTATACCGCAACGCTCACAGCTTGTCCGCGGCCGCAAACACGCTGCGCGCGAAACTTTTCACTCTGGCAAAGCCAGCAGCACTACTATATAACAATGACAACGGCTTCGTAATACTCACACTCGCAAAGTGGAATTTCGCGCCGCGACGGCACATATCGCACGCGGTTTCTTCCAAGAATCTGCAGCAGCAGCTCGTTCGTAATCTTCAAGGGCTTAATTAACTCGGCAAGACTCTCTTTCTTCCTCTACATATACAGCGCCGGAAGGCCTCGACGACAAGGCGGTCGTTAAGGCGGCCCTGATTAAAGCGAAGCTCACAGAGGAGGAGAAGAAAAGCGTATACAGCGACGTGGTCTCGGACGAAACCTTACACCCATGCATTTGGGGGACGAAACTCGCGGGGCAATTAGCGCGCAAGCGCGTATACATAGGCGTGCATTACAACGGCCAAGCTTCGAGCCCGAGGGTATGCGGCTTCTTGCGCTTTCGGAGCACCTGGACTTAAGCTGTAAAATGGCCGATGTTGCAGCGTGTTACTGTTGTTCTACTGTATAAGCTCTCGTTGGCTCTTTGACTCGTGTAAACGAAGAATATATATGTGATATGGGTGAGAATGTGTGTGTGTGTGTGTGTGTGTGTGTGTGTGTGTTGGCGGTTCTCGACGAGACGAAAAGTGGGACGATATTATAGCGAGCCACGTCGGTCTACTGGATAGCCTGTTTCCGCTGTGTACAGAATCTAACGAAGATGTTGAGATAAAGGGCTGTGTTTGAATACGGTTCTATTCAAACATCCGCGCTAATTGATATATGGTACTTCAGCGCTACTGAACTCTTCCGGGTTGTAGCAGTCTGAGCTTTTGACGAAATTTTAGATTATTTAATAGAAAAACTTAATGAAAAAAGGAAACATAAAACCAAATAAGTCATCAAGGTTTCGACGCAATGTGCAGCATTCGCATGATTACAGTTGTTAGTATAACGCATTAAAATGTTGGTTTTCCTCAACACAACTTATTTCCACAATGAAGGGCCAATTATTATTCGCGATACACTGTGAGACGCTACACGACTTTGTATCTGCGAAACAATTTGCCGAGTTTCAAGGTATATCTTGCTTAAGCGCGCTGCACTTTGTGAGAAACTCTCGTAATTTGATGTAGCGTAACTTCGAAGACTCGTAATGTATCAAGTCCTGAATGTACTAGCTGTTTTAGCGCGCGCCATCGTCGTCGTCATGTTAATTGCTCAAACTCCGAATGAAATGTTTCAAAAAGTTTTTCCTCGTTATATACCTTCCCGTCCAATATCCGAGCTTCTACAGCGATGAAAAGGCAGTCTCTTTCATATTATAATACAAATATCAAATACGTCTAATATAAACGATCTTTTATTATATACCTCCCCGCGCGATATCACATCACATAATACTTCCACTATACATTGTCAAGCGACGATATGAATTTTCGAAGAAAAGGCCAACCAATCCGAAAGTGAATCACGTCCTAAGAATCTACTTTCTACTGATGCTGACCCAAATTGCCCTCATCCCGTTGAATTCAATATTCCGCCTAATAAAAGCAGAAGCGCATACACATCTCGGCGCATCAAACTCGATCGCTCTCCTTTATCTCTCTCGAGATTCATAATAAAAAGCTCCGTCTATCTTCGAAAATCGCGCTCGCCACGCAAACAAAGACGTCGAAGGTATATGTATACGAGAAAAAGAAACGCGCCTCAGCCATCCTGGGATTAATCGAGCGATTTATGCAGCGCCAAGCTCTCGCGAGGAGGTCACGTTCAGATTCTTTGCAGCGCACACACACTGGGGAACGTATATGAGCGCACAGCAGTGCCCGCGACTTTTATGGCACCTCTCTGTGGGTGCGAGAAAAAGCCGCTACCATATGTCAATGCTCGCTGCCGGTGCTGCTGACTACGTGCCAGCTGGACAGCTTGGCCTGCGCTTTCCTTATCGCTATACTCGGATAGTGTCTTGGCCTTCGCTACGCTGGCGCTTTTTCTTCTTCTTCTCCTTCTTTTTTTGCAGGACCAACTGACTTTTGAGAGGTTCTGGCCGATCGATCAAATTGAGACACGAGAGAGAGAGGTGGGGGGGAGCCTTTGAATCCTTTTAACGGTTTAAAGTCATTCTGGCTTGGAAATTAGATCGACGGCGGAACGGATTAACTTATGCATCATCTTCAAGTTGAATGATGTTCACGTCGAAACGAAACGAAGTGGAGTTGGCAGTTTTCGTCATATATTTTTATAAAAATAACCTGTTTTATGTATGAAGAAGAGGAGAAATATCCGTATGTAGATTGTTGCGTGTTTTGATTGAAAAATATATTTTTTGTTAAAAGTAGCTTTCTTGTTTGTGCTCAGAATTCAATAACAAAAATGCCGAATGTTTTCTTTATCTCGCGCATTCGTATCTTTTAAAGAAATCAGAATGGATCATAATTGCAAAACATTGTGGATAATGTTTCCATTTTATCGGAGAATGGAGAACCTGCGCTCAATCACTGTAAGAACCAATTTCAGTTATAACTTTTAATTGGGGATAAAACTTCGTGGTCCGATGTCACCAATCACTGCCTTTCTTCCTCAAATTGCTAGGATCTTGGGGCTTAGTGATCCATAAGAATAGCATAGACTATCATAAAGCAATCAGGAAATCTTTTGCAATCGAGTCTACAATTTTTCCATATATTACACATTATTACGCGGAAATTACAAATTGAAACGATATGTTCTCTGATATATGTATCGAAAACACAAATGAAGAAAAACGCACTCCTTCTAATCTCTAAAGTTATACGAAAGTATAAAACCAAAGGAAGTATATCCCCAGTCCATCATGATACGCGTAAGACATTAACTCTCGTAGAGTCGTAAAGCCTCATAGTAATGCGCATTGTAAAGCTTTTACATCGGTCATCTTTTCTCAGCTGTTGCATTTCGTTCACGGCCGGATGGCGGACACGTATCTGCACTTTCGCCTATGCGTGTGCGCCGGAGCAAGCCTGTACCCAAGTTCTTTATAGCGTCGTAGTCTCTTTAAAGTTCCCGCACCATGGCTAAAACGCGCTCGTGCGACTTTAAGGCTGCGCAAGCCATCGTGCGAATACGACGCGTGTTGATAGACGGATATACTGTGATTTCTTTTAGCTAGAATACAGTTTACACTGAATGGCACGTTTATAGTGAGAATGTTAAATTAAAGAGATTAAAAATTGCTTACGGTGATCGTCAATGTTTCCCGGCGCTTGTTCCTTGAATGACAGCGGTGTCACCTTCCATGATATCGGGCATATCTATAATGTAAAATGGTGAACATTTCGTTAGTTTCAGTTTTACTTACGGTTACCTTGATAAGTAATCGCTCAAAAATTAAAGCATCATCAGACTTTCCAGTCACACCTTCCCACTTCAGCATCCTTCATTCTAACGACTCAATCAAAGGCAAACCTCCCGAAAGACGCTCAGCGCCCACAATCCAGAGCAGCACGTGCGCACCCTAAATTACCTCGAGAGAAGCGCACCTCTCGAGTTCCACACTGGGAGCCTCTAATAACAACAAAGGACTTGGCCGTCTCCGATGCACTTCGGAGAAGTTGCCGGCCGGACACGCTCGACAAGCAGCAGCAGCAGCCCGTGCGATAGTTCGATATGAAGAGGGGCTTAATTTGCAATCTCGGCGTCTTGGTGGCCGGATTATCCGCGCCCTTTGTCGCCACGAAGGATCTGCACGTCGGGACTCACCCGCAGGGCTATATAAGCTTCGCGAGGAACGAGGTTACGAGAGCGAGTTGGCAGGCTTTTGTAACTACGAGTTGTCTCAAGAGGATGGATGGACCGGGTCGAGATGAGCGGACTATTTATATTGTGCTGGTGTAGAAAAGAAAAGTTGAGCCAGGTGTGCAAATTTTTGGAGGTATAGTGGGAAATGGGTTGGATTGTTATGTGGAAGAGGTTGGGAAAGGACGGAATGAAAATTAAATAACTTTCTATACCGATAGAATTTAAACTTCATTATTCAACGTATCATTATACATGAAACAACATCATTCAAGTGTTTAACACGCAAGGAAACATATGATCATGATGTATTAGCCTGTGACGAATGAACTATTTCCTCTTGTCATTCACGCGAAAACGATTCTAAAAGATCACTCACGATCAAGCAAATTATTATACGTCATTCTTGACAGAATGGATATCCATATATGAAATACGTATACGAATTGTCTGACCAAATCGCGCGCTTTCTACTTAACGTCAATTCGACTTCTTGCAATATAGTATAATATTTAAATACTGCAAAATCCATCTCGACTCTATAATGTAGATAAACCCACAGATTCTCTTCCACGCATACAGTGTATCCCATCTTACCTGACTTCCCTATCTTTCTTATCTCCGCAACACTTCCTTCTGCCCTCCATCCAACCGCCGTCTAACCTTTTTCTTTGTACACCCACACATGCACCCTTTGCACTCGGTCCTCTTGCTACGCTGAGACTACAGCAACTTTATCGAGGGGTCAGATTTATGGTTTCACGGAGTGAATAATGCCGAGCCGAGAGAGGGCTTTTTCCCTCTCTCTCTCTCGGCCTCTCGATAGCGCACGAGCGGCTCAGAAGGATTATAAAGCCCGGCAAGACTCGCTTCATCCGGCGTCGACGGCTGCTCGATTGAGCGTCCGCGGAAGTTAGCCTCGCGAGCGAACGGCCTCCTCGCGTTATTATACGAGTAGTAAGAGAGAAGGTAGAGAGAGAGAGAGTTGAAGAGGGATGATGGAGGGCACTTTCGAGCCTGCAAAGTTTTCGCTGCCGCCCGGACAAGTTAATCTTGACAAACGACTTCCTATACGGCTCGCGAAAGGGTTAGCACGGAGAGTTGAAGTTAGCACTGTTTGACTAACCTCCCTCTATCTCGAGATTTCAGTAATTTAGTTGTGACTGATTTGTCCGGCTGTGTGTTTGCGGCAAAGAGGGTCAGAGCATCGTGGATATAGGACGG
>UCQR01027133.1:9301-23525 GCA_900474235.1 Cecidostiba semifascia | reverse complement strand
CCGTAGTAGGGATATCCAAAGCCTCCGTAGCCTCCGTAATACCCTCCGTAACCTCCGTAATATCCAAGCCCGCCAAAATAGCCAGGCTTGGCAGACACCACCGACAGCAGAGCAACGATAAAGAAGACTACGAGCTGCAAGTCAAATTCGCAATAATATAGTCATATATATGATTAGATATATCTCTCTGATAAAGTTATTACAGCTGCCAGACATTTTGAATAAAATATACAGAAAAAAATCTGATTAATTTAGTTACGATGATGATTGATGACAAGCATTGCGAGAAAGCTTATTCTCGTGTCTCAATTACGACTCACACAAGTGCATTTCGTGGCAATAACTCGATCAATCATGTTGCAAATTTGATAAACAAAAAAAAAAGAATATAAACAAGCGTTTAATATAACTCGATAAATCAAAATCCGAGAATAAACATATACTCACAATCTTGGAGCTGGCCATGTCTCCCAGCAAGTTGTTTTGCTTATCAGCGAATGCACAACGTTCTTTGAGACGAGTACAAGTGCGTCTTGTTCAACCCATCCAAGTGGTCGGTCTTTTTATAAAGAAGAAAAAGACATTGACCGGTAGCAGCACCCCCTCTTTACGATGATCCTTGTCCTCCTCGCGGGCACATACATATCCGCGCTAATAATACCCTGCATTGTTGTTGTTATATACACTACTGTCCAGCGTATACGTCCTACAGTGGTAGAACTCACGTGCATAACGTTGCGAAATCATCATCACCGACGACGACAAGCGACGTATGTAGGCAGCCGAATTCGCGAATAGTTCTTCGAGAGAGAGAGAGCCCCGCCCGCGAATAATGACATCCGTCGTCGTGATATCTAATCATACGTTACGACTACGCTACGACCCTTGCGACATGAATTTTTTTTTCTTCTTTTTTATTATTCTCTCGTATATACTGACTTCTCGCATTGTTTACATCGCGTTGAAATCCGTGATTACGCGGCACGCGCTCCTTCCCTCGCTATATGCATGTAATAATCGAGTATTATTGGCATTTATATTTTTCAGTTTCAAAGGAGTAGCGCGCGCGTTGAAAAATTATTATATAGGCTGTATACACATTTATATATCCAGCCGAGATATAGTGAGGCCGTCGTGGTAGACCTTTGCGCAATGCATGTCGTGCGAGTGTGTGTAAGAGAGACGTTGCACGCCTGTAAGCGCTTGCGACACGCGTTATTTTATACATGTGTGCAGCACAGCAGATGAAGAGAGCGTCTATCTATATACGCCCACGAGGTTCGTCGTATACTAGCGAGTATTAAAGTTCGATCGAATTCTGGTTATACGGTAGCTAATGCTGTCGGATTGGCTGTTCGATGCTTTACAACGGCTGTAAACGATGTATAGCTTGTTGGCTTTGCTTTGTTTGTTGCGGACGAGGATTGTTTTTTTACGTTGACGGGTAATTAGCGTTGGACTTGACAGTTTGATGCGCGTCCGCGCATAGTTAGGGGAGAGAAACTTTTATCATCTCTGTGTGTTTGACGAGAGTATAGAATGTTGTTTTATATGCCTGATGTCATTGCGCCAGAGGATTAAACAATTTTTGTCGCTCATTAAATTTAAAATATGACGAGTATTGCAGAAGATATTCGGTGTACTGCGATGAAGAAGAAGCTAGAGAGAAAAAACAACTTGAGGCTCGTTATGGAAGCTGAGCTCTGATTCGCTACGTCTTATTATTGCATGCTGTGTTCTTTTTTTTTTTGTATTTCCGAAAAAGATTATCCTGGCTGCTGTTGCGTTCGAGAATTTTTCGAAAACTCGTTTTTTCGAGGTCGTCACGAAAGAATCCGAGAAAAAACTATATGTTTAAAAAATTTCTTTTATTTATACTCAATAATTCGAAAGGACAAAACGGACTCGGTAAAATATATTTATTGTAAATAATGTTCAGGAAATTGCGGTACAGGAAATTAGAATAACTAGAATGAGAATAAAATTGGAGTATTACAAAGACATTTTATTCGTTTATTATTTCCGCAGTCGAATAGCCGCAAAAGTATATTATTTAAATTACAATACAATAATACTTCATGGGAGAGTACATAATAAGTACATACGTATACATCAAATAGAACGACAATAAAAAAGCTATCACGCCAATGCTCGTCTTAAAATCTAGATCCACCTATAAAATTACATCGAATTACGCAAGCATCATCCTCAACGATCGCTATCTTCTCCTCAAGCCCTACTAGTCGTCGATCCCACCTTCTTATCTTCGTTACTCTGACGCTGTCCATTCGCGCTCACGTAGCGCACCTTATGCTCCCTGTCCACCCTCTCTCGATCTCCATCCACATCCTCAGCTTCATCATCGCGTTCCTCCTGTGATGTATTCCTAGAAGCAGTAGAAGCTTGAGACAGCGACTCCTTCGATGCCGATGCTCTCAGCGGTGAATCGCCTCCTCCGAAACCGGTACCACCGACACCACCGCCTCCGGCTGTTCCGGGGAAGAAAGCTCCGTTAAAATCGGCAGGATATTGAAGGCCTCCGCCAAACGGTGAACGGAAGTTGGAGGGACCACCGCCGCGCTCAAAGTCCTCGGAGAAGGGTGGACCTCCGTCGCCTCCTGAGCCTATGTTGGAACCGGAGCCGCTACCTGGAAGTGAGTTGTAACCGAGAGACTGGTAGGGACCTTGAAGGAAACTGCCGAAGTACGGATCGCCGAGACCGTTGCCGGATCTGTGTATACAGAAGTTTTAGTCAAGTTATACTCATCATCCTTTACTTATACGTGTGACGTTATTGCTGTGTAATCGAATTCACGAACCTGAGTTCCGAGGATGGGCCCTGTTGTCCACCGGCACCGTTGTAGTTCAGGTTGGAGTAGCGCTCGGACAGAGGTGACCGGTAGCCTGGACCACCAGCTCCGCTGCTGAAGGGAATTTCGTTGAAGGAGAAATAATCGCGCTGTTGGTTGACTGGCGGGTCACTGTAGTAGTTTTGTCGAACGCGCTCGTAGTCGATGGCTGCGAATCGGTTGTTCACGCGAACGTTAGCATTCGACGGATCTAAACCGGGACCAACGCCTCCTCCTTGATTAGGCGACACGGGGATAGTCGAGAAGTCCTGGCCGTCGAAGGGTCGACTCTGCGCACTCGACTTGGAGTCGACGTTCGAGTCGAGATTTTGAATGGAGTTGGCGTTGCCGTTGTCCTGATAAAATAAACACATTTGTCACATTTGGAATTTGTCAGCGATCTTCAAGCTAAAATTATACCTTCAAATTATTGTTTCCCGCATTAGCGTTGATATTAGCGCTCAGAGCTTTCGGAATGTCTCCTTGAATGGGTGCAAGCCCAGCAGGGTTACCTCCCAGCTGTTGTTGAAAGAACCTTGGATCGATAGGCAGTCCATTGAATCCCGCTCCACCACCAGGGAAGAAATTCTGTTGGAGTTGTTGCTGGTTGAATCCTGGGTACCTGTACTGATAGGTGCGCTCGTACTGATAAGGTCCAAAAGCCTGTTGCTGAGGTCCCGGGAAGTTGAAGCCGTTGGGACTACCGATGCCTGGACCGACATTTCCAGGGGAAGCTGGACCTGCACCGATACCAGGGTTGCCGGTATCCTGGGGAGATACTTGTCGCGTGTCAAGTTGGCGACGTTGAGCAGTTTCGGTGGACTGTTGGGGTTGCTGTTTTTGCGTCGCTGAGCGGTTGGCTCGGGCGCCGTGGATCTCGTTGGCTAGAGTCGGTACGAGTACTGTACCTACAGTGTGGGCGAAGTGCGAAAGCACTTCCGAGGCTGTAGAAAGAAATTTTCGAGTGTCATCTTAGTTTTCAAAATGAAAAAAAAAGAAAATAGAAAGTTTTCGGTCGTCAAGTCACGTATGTTAATTGGATGTGCACCGATTTATACTATCTATTTCGTATATGTATGCTAGAAAGGAAATTTGATCGTTGTTGCGCAGGAATTGATTTCGATATGTGTATACACGCTTAAAAAGTCATCAATAAGCTGTTGAGTATATTATAGAAAGCTTTTCGGGAAAAAGAGGTGTGCATACATCGTAAAATCGCTTTAATTTGAATATGATCTATTTTGAAAGAATCGTGTATATAATAAATGTTTTATTACGTTTATATAATTCGAGAAATATATATTCACGCGACAATGACCAGTAGTATACTTACGCACAACGCCTCTGGCCGCATTCCCATAAGCGAGAAGGCTAAACCATGCAACGCAGTTCAGAAGTGCCTGTTGGAATCGTAAATTGAATATAAGTATATATTTTAGAAAATCGTTCGTCTAAAAAAGAAAAGAAAAAAGTATACATGACGCTCGTCGGGATTGTGTATAAAGAGATTAGCGATAATTGGTGAAAGAGCATCGCCGCGCACGACTCGTGTCTAAGTACACTGCGATGGCTGCTCATCTTTTCAGAGCGTTAAAATCGCCGTCGAGAGAGAACATCACATATCGCCGAGTCATTAATAATAAGCGGCTCGAGTCTGTATGCGTGCATCGCGTTGTAGGTAGGTATATTATAATAAAAGTCGACTTTTTATCCGTGCGATTGCAGAGTGAGTTCGTTGCCACGAATATATGTATCGAATAATTGAATAAGTTTATTAAAAATTCAGTTATGAAAAATAAGCCAATTTATTACACTCGCAACGATCGTATTTTACTCTGGAAATATATTCGGCGCGAAATTTATCGATATACCGCGGGCACGACTAGGAATTTCCGGAGTCAAAAAACTGTGTCTCTGTCAGTATAGAAGAAATTTCGCGAAATTTCGTCAAATCACTGCCTTATTTACGCGTCAAAAACTATCGTATACATCCTCGATCCTCTCATTATAAACTAACTCTCCGCTCAAGTATATTCATTTTTTTTTCCAACAATATCCACCAGCAGTACTTACGTGCGGTGCGTACTGCATCGTGCGTGCGATTCATGAAGACTAAAGTGCATACAAGCATCTCGATGACATTTATACTTTCTCCCTGCACACGACTCCAACGACAAAAAAAAAAAAAGAGGATAGCGGCCCGACGTCGTATTGTCATCGTCGCTTCCCCCGAGAGTCGCGAAAAAAAAAGAACAAACGTATGTATACACGCGCTTGCGCGGGAAGTACGCCGAGAGAGTTAATGACCCCGGGAGGCAGGAATCGCGCGCGTTAAAGTATTGCATCGGTATAGGCTGTTTTTTTTTTTTTCTTCTTTTCAGCCGCGGATTTATTATGCATGCATGCGTGCACGCGGCAGCGGCGGCTCGTGCTCTAGATTCAGGAGGAAAGCGAGAAGGAGGAGGAGACGCGCTAATTCTCGCGCGTTAGCATGTTTAATGCTGATGCTACTATTGTTGTTATGTAGGGAGGCGGGAGATGAGGAGAGTTTGTTATATCTTTCGAGAGTTTTGGAAAGAGTTTAATTACGGTCGTTTGTTATTTGAGATCCTGTATATTTTGTTCATCCAGAATTTGAGGATAGCATATATGCGGTACGTCTCACGTTTTACATAGAAATCAATGGCGTTAACGATTTTCCAACATTTCTGTATTTGAAACCTCACATAATCGTCAGGCTTATATACCAATCGAATGAAAAACTTATTTAATACACACACCGTTGATATATTATTACACGGCCTGTAAAATGTCTTTATTAGAATATTATGTTAAATATCATCGATAAACGTATGCATAAGACACCATCAAGAATGAATATATCTCATCTCGCGTTGCGTCACGATCATCATTAAGATTCGTCGTCGCTTTGAATTTTGACAAAATCCTCGCATCGCGCAGACATCCATCTCAAGATTTTTTCATTCTGTATACTTATCGATTAACACTACTCTGAACTCTTTCAATAATCGAGAAATTTTTTTTATCGCTCATTAAGAATATATCTATACTCGAACGAATGGTGGTGGTGATCATCATTGTGTACTAAATTGATAATTAACATTCGCACACCTAATGGAAGAAGAATTTCTGTAGCAGACCTTAATACTAAGTATATACCATATCATAAACATTTGTTTCTCTCGGGATATATATTGTGTGATGCTGCGAGAGCTGAATAGAGCGTAATGAGTGAATACATTAAAATAAATTATAAAATAGAGAGGACCCCACTTTTAAATATTATAAATTAATCTTTTATTCTCTACTCTCTGTTAAAGGAAAACTCTTCTCATTCTTATATCCGATGAAATTTACGAGATGACATAAACAGCCCTGATTTATGACCAAATTATTCTTATACAACTAATATACGCCTATAATAGCGTTACACCGATTCTTCTAGAATCGAGCGTATATGCGTATATATCTTGGAAAATCCGGTGATTACAAGTTCCCTAAATAATACACGATTGAAATCGCGTGTTCGATCAGCAGAGCATATCTCAAGTATATAATATCATTCTCCTCTCAACAGTCGTCACGTCTATTAATAACAGTTTGGTTCTATCTTTGTCTCCTGACATAAATATTTATATACCGTCATCACAACAAACTAAAAGGAAAAAAATCGGTGCCCTGAAACAAAGCTTTCTCCAACTCGACGCAACTCCTTTGCATAACCGAAATATAAGATGCCCGAGCGTCCGAGAGCTTCCGTCGCATATCAGCAGCATTATAACGTTACATCCTTGCGCTTCCTTAAAAAAAAAAAAAAAAAAAAGAGAAAAGTGCGCGCAGGAAAAAGCGAGTTTCCCCGCTGATGTAGGCGAAGTAGGCGTGGAAAGTAAAATAATAAATTACCGCGAGAGAGTCTAGCATGCGAATCTAACGATTTTCGTCGTGTGCACATGCAGCAGTCACTCGAAATCCTCATTTTTCGCGGACGCGTATCTATGTATGTATGTGTCTTACGAAAGACACTGGAAGTAGGTGATCCGCCGAAAGTATAAGTATATATCCTTATGGTGGAAAAAAAGAAGTATAATTTGAACGCGCTGTAATGAAACTGATAGCGCTGAGTGGAAGTATATACAGCCTAATGAATTTGCGGCTGATGCGTATACTACATCAAAGAAAGCGAATCGTCATGATGTGTAAACTAATTTTTGGCTACATATAAAACGGGGATTCCCAAGCAAGATGATACTCACGACGGTAATAATTAACGTTCTTTTATATATATACATATCACACGGCGCGGCAACAACGAGTATATACGAAAAAAAAAGAAAGAAAGATTCTCGTTGAATTTCCTTCAGCTATAAATATCACAAAACCAACAGCATTTCATCACGACCAAAGTGCGCATCATCGCCATCCCGCAGCAACCTCCAACCGCATCGATTTTTTTGCCCAACTTCCTCTCCTCGAAGAGTAGTAGTCTCTCATTAAAATCCTCCAACGATAACGATGTATAACCAGTATATCGATTCCCGAAGAAAGACGATGCACCGAAATCTAACGGCTCTCATCCCTGATGCACTTTTTCATGAATGAACGAGTGTACTATCGTTTCTCGTAAACATGTCGTGTCGTTCCTTTTTTCTTTCTCGCAAGCGTGTATAATATAATATAGAGGTAGCTTACGTCGACGGGGGGACTTTAGCCCAAAGCGGTCGTCCTTCACGGCGTTGTGGTTGACACGCGCGAGAGTGTCGATGATCGTATATAAAAGACGGCTGGGATTTTATATACGTCGCGATTTTCGGCGTGTGGCCCTGATGATGTATATATAATATACTCTGTGTTTTGCTTTTTCTCTTTCGAGACTTTTCGTGAGCGTAACAAAAAAAAAAACGAGTTCGCCGTTTACGGATCGTATAAACGGAGCGTTGCTTACCTTTCTTTTTCATTTTCTTTTTCTCTCGGTGTCGTTGATCGGCCTTTGCTCACGTGCAGTAAAACGTGTGTATTATCTGTGTATACACGTGAGGAAAGGTCGTCCTTTGTCTTAACGAGTTATATGTGGAGGATAATATTGAAGGTGTAATCAGGTATAGAGACTACTGGATCATTTGTGTATATATACAATATTATATTAAGTGGCAGTTTTTTTAATAGTAGAAAAGATTTACATTTTGATGATAAAAAAGTGTGTATATAAATATGATGCCATTGCGTAGGCTCGAATATTCCTTGTGTTATTCTTTCGAGCCGCGTGTGTACTTGCGGTCGAATATAACGCATATATGTATGATATTAAAGATAGAAAAAGAAATGATTAGACATTACTTAATGTTATATTCTACAATACAATGAAGGCGCCTGGCTCTTTTATATGACACACAAGTATATACGACGAGTGACTCTTCTCTTATTTCTGCGCATGAATGACAGGAAGTTTCACAACAAATTAAAGTTTTGACGTATGCTCGTGCAATTAACTTACAATAAAGTATAAACGTTTTCTTTCTCTCTGATGCGGCCTTTCTATACGATATGTGTATTATTATAAGTGTAATATATCTTAGAAATTTTTCATTTAATACGAATAAAATCGAATGCAGAACAACAGTATAAATTACAAAAAAAATTTCACTCTATCATACTTCATTGCGCTGTTAGAAAATAAATTGATGGATCGATGATTCTTTGGATGTGCATTAATTAGGGAGACTCAATAGCCGATAGGGGCTGTCCTCGTGTTGGGTACCAGCACAGAAGCTGACGCCTGGAGACTGTTGTAGGGATAGGCCAGTCGTTGCGGTTGGTCGTAATTCGCGAGCGCACCGCTGACGCTTCCATAGGGAATACCACCTGTAATGATATAATAAGAAAGAATATAGATGGTAATTACACTGGATTTGTTATAGAATTAGTTGTTGATGGTCAACTGCGCAAGTTTCTTATTTAAAATGGTCGAGTGGAAAATGTGTGTTGTGTATATGGTATATGACATGCGGTAAGTGTGTTCTGTGATTAAGTTGGATATTCTTGTGTATACAGTAGGATCAATTAAGAACGGTGCGAGTATACGCATGTCGAAACAAGTACATTTATAGAGATGTGACAGATAATCGATTATCTTGTTCTGATCGGGTTACTGTGTATAAACAAGTATTTTAATGAAGGTCCTTTATCTTGTCCTGTATTTATAATAAAGTAAAATCTTCCCTAAAATTATATTTTGTAATTCCAGAACATCATCCTCTCTCACAAACTAACAACAAACTGAAAATGTGCAGTATATACCTTTAAAAAGCTACCCGAACAATGAATAATTACAGTTCTCAAAAATATTAATTTTTTGATAAATCTCAGTGTATCGTTACAAGTCTGCGCAAAAATCTGCGCGTATACAACATTTCATCACGAAGTTTCGCGTGTGCGAGTCGACCTGCGTATATACACCTCTATATACGTGCGCGCTTCGAGAAACGCGCGCGGCGTGTGTCTCTGATGTGAAAAAGTGAAAGGGAGTCCTTGCGAGCGACTGTATTAGTAGCGCGAGAAAGAACGCGTTGTACCGCCGAGATTTGTAGAGAAAGTCCAGGGGACTGCTAGAGCGATCTATGATCGGAGTTAGAAACTATTAGGAAAGATTCTCATGGGAACTCATGGTTGCAGTTATCGACGGTCGTGTAGATTGACTGGTGTATCGGTAGGTAATTCTTTTTTTTTCTATTCTTGGTAGTTAAGGCGTTCCAAGAGCGATGGAGATGTATATTGCTTCTCGAATATTGCAAAAGGTAAATGAATTTGTTTCTGTTTATCGGATACGGCGTAAAATGTTATCTAGATTCAGCTATTTTTATGCGTTGTAATTTTAAAATGTAATTTAAAATGTATTTTCCTAGGAGCACAAATAGATCATCTGGATTGGTGAGAAAATAAAACTATCTAAAAAATGTTATTGCTGGCACAAAAACTAAATTTTTTACCCCTACATCTTTACAAGTCCTTTCCAGAAGAACAAAAAAATAAGTGACCTTATATTGAGGATACTTCCTTTCCAGGTCCTTGAAATCTCCAACGCCTTACTTTTATTGCTTTTCTTTTCAGGAATTCCCCATCATGTCTCGTATACCAGGCTAATCTTTATTTTCGTATCCTGAAAAAAATGTTCTCTCTCTCTCTCGACATTCCAACAACTGACGCGCGACGCGATTACATAAAAAAGAAGTGCGCGCGAATGAGTTCTACATTATAACACACCGCTTCATTATTCTAAAACTCCATTTATGTATCAGAACACATATATCCTTCCTTCACCAGTCATCAACCCTGACACATTTGTATCATTTGCGCATGACGAGTAGTATATCTCGTAATAACGCGCTTCACATGATTCAAAATAAACCCACACCTGCGGTGATTTCAATGCATGTATATACTCACCGTAAGCAAGACCATTGACCATCTCGACCATTCCCGCGCTGTCGGGTGCCGGCATCGCGTTGCTCGTCGCTAGAAGTACACCGACGACGAGGACGATGATTATCTGCGACAAATCGACAACACTTTTAATAGAATAGCCTTTTTTCAGCTCGATCGAGCGCGCGCGCGCATAAAGCCGTGAAATATCGGCATCGCGGACAATAGAAAGTACAAATGGATTCGCACGGAGTCGAGAGATTAGGAAAGATTCATTTCCGCTTTTTTTTCTCTCTTCTTCGGAATATCATTCGTCGAAGGTTTGACGACCGCGAAGAGCAATCGGCTATAGAAAGTTTTTGATTAATTGAGAGCCGTCGATCTCGTCGCGCGAGTTATATCCTATGCAGCCGCGCGTTGCGCAACATAGAGAGAGAGAAAGAGAGAATATAAAAATTCGAGACACAGCTCCGAGTTCCTTGTTCAGAATCGTTATAGTGTTACACCCTTTCGACACGCGCGCGAGTCTAATATCACTAAGAGAAAAAAAAATTGTAGCTTCACTTTTTAATGAGGTCTATTTATTTTAATAAGGCGTCGAATTATTAATTTCTTTTTATCTCTCGTTATGCAACTTGAAATAAACGAGGAAGGAACCTCTCCGACACTTTTTTTTCTGAAAATAATTATAGTTATCACACGGATAGAGAAAAAAAAACTGGTTCTTCATATACGGGCTTGACTGGCCTGATGCTATTATTATTTGTAATAACCACGACACTATGTAAAAAAGGAAAAACAACGCCACCGGTAAAAATTCACGTGTATGAATCAAATTCAACAAACTCACTCTCGCAGAGGCCATTTTCAGAGGGAGAGAAACAGATCCCGCGGAGAGCCGAGGCACACACAATCGAACAACAACAAGCGTCGAACGAGAGCAAAGACCGAAATATATAGACTCCGCGGCGCAGCGCTGCGCCAATCACCTTTCGAGTCGGCGCGCACTGTGTGCTACCACGTCTCGGCTATACGTTCATAAAGGATTTTACGTATATACATATACATATACACCTACCCACACGTATATCTCTTTCTCGGTGAGCGCGTAATAATGCTCTCTCGCGGGGAGGCGCACCTTGACCTTGATGCACGTCGTCGTGTAAGACCACCATCCGCCTCTCACGTAGGTATATGTACATACATATACATATCGCTCTTCTTTCTCTCGGATCAAGGCTTCCTATATAGCACTGCCGAGTGTCGATGCCCTTCTCCGCGCCTGTTCTCTTTGACCATAAGATGTGTGTATATAATACTTACACTGTAATGCTCGTATGTCCTAGTCAGAGGCGAGCCTTTTTCGGAGGCAACAAGGAGGATAATATAATTAGCGGCCATCAGATGAGGAATTCAATCGCGATATATATTCGCGTACGCGAATTTCGGGATTTCCTTGAGATTAGCATACAGCGGCTCTATCTCGGCTAGATCAAGGCTATCTAATTCGGATATGTAACTTTGGTTGAGCGATTATGGAGAGAGATAATTATTCATGTTTTAAGGTATTTTATTATTTTTTTTTTCAATTGGATTAATGATACAATGGTAGCTTATACTTATATACTTACACAAAGATATAGTCTTCGTTTATTGGCGAATTAATTATTTTCATTTCTACAGCTATTTACAACATATTAACATAAATTACGTAGATTAATGATCAACGACACGCGACTACCAATGAGAAAGAATGATTTACGATATTTTAATACAAAAATTGCTAAATATGAAAATAAAGCTTAATAGTAATATTGCGCTATTTATTTTAACGTCGTTCGACGTAAAAATACTTCCTACTGCTTGGATCTTTAATGATCTTAGCTGAAGCATTTGCGGTGGCATTTTTCTCGCTCTTCATTTCCTCTGTCTTTTGCGATTTCTCTTTTTTATCGTCGCTTTTGTCGCTTTTTTCTTTGTCCTCATCGTCACTATCGTCGTCGTCTTCTTCTTCATCATCTTCATCCTCATCATCATCATCATCGTTGTCGTCATCGTCATCGTCGTCGTCGTCTTCTTCAACTTGGTCCATACGACGATCTGCAGGTGACTGAGCAGTTACTATAGTTGTATTGCCCTTCGGATTTAGGAGCAATGGCAGTGGCGACTTTCGCAGTAAATTCTCTAACAAGTACTTCTGAAAAGGGGATGATATATGATATCGTTAGTCGTCAGTAAGTACGTAAGAATGCAGTGTCTTGTGTCAATTCGGTAAGTGTTTGGTACATAGAACGTTCGTTCAATATACTTTTAACATGACTATGTAAACTGATTGAAAAGTATAGCTGATCTTTAATTGAGTATTGTATTGTTCTGTTGAAAATGTCTGTTTCAGGTATATAATCGATGGATGAAAGTAAAATGTATTGATGAATGCACAGTGAAGTATGTTGTTTAATGAGTATTAGAGTAGCGGTTCTCCTTCTGATTCCCAGGAAACAGCAGTGCTAATCATGTGTTTGTAGCCTCGTGTGGTAACGCGAATCTCTCTGTGTCTACGCGGAGAGGCACTTACTTCCGCCCCGTGAAGACCGCTGGGCTCGTCGGTCTGGTCCTCTGTATCCCGGATGACGCTGTCAAACGAATTGAAAGCGCTCATCCGTCTCTTCATCTCCTCCATCTCGGCGTCTCCGTTGCGCTTCGTTGACGACGGTGTGGAGCTTCCATTGTTGTTCGTGTTAGCGGTTATGGTGACGAATTTCCCTTTCACGCCGTCCTTGTCGATCTCTTTCGTTCTGAAGACGTGATTAGGCGTTTCCTCCATCGTAATCGTTACCTTTTCCACTTTCTCCTTCTTCGTTCCGTGTGTTGGTGACTCGTCATCGGATTCGTTTTTCGGTTTATTTGGACGCCTTATTTTGGAGTATTTGACGGGCTTCTTCTCCGAGGCCGTTTTCACGTTGTCATCATCATCGTCGTCGTCATCATCTTCGTCTTGATAGCTTGTCTTGGTAATGATTTCTTCTTTAGACACGCGGGAATGGTGTTCTATTGTTCTTCCCGTTGATGTTGGAAGGGATGACAAAGTCGTAGAGCTGCTTGGAGAATTAGTTTTATCCGTACCAGCTACTCTGAATGGCCTCCTTCTCCTTTCCATTGTAGCTGCACGTGTTGGAGTAGTTGTTGAAGCTGCATTTGTTGGGCTTGCGCTAATCGTGGTTGGTCGACCTCGTCGTCGACTTTGTGTCGGGGAGCTTGTCGTTGCTTGAGAAGAAGTCGATGTGGAAGCGGTAGTCGTCGATAAGTTAGAATTGTCTCTAGTACGACCACGTCTTCGAACGTTTCTAGAAGCAGGTGTCGGCGACACTTGGTGACCTGTTGTTCGATGTGATATTCTGGCTATATCACCGACATTGGCATTAGTCGTGACATGTCTACGAGTACCTCGTCCCCGTACCTGACTCCTTGCTGTTGTAGTCGTCGTGGGAGTAGGCGTTACGACATAGATTTTCTCGGATTTCGGTGTAGTTTCGTTGTGAGAATGTTGCGTAGAAGACTCAAATTTTAAGTTGAAATCGTTTTTGCGACTTACTTTATTTGGTAAATTCGTAGTTGTACTCAATGAGAAGGTATCATTAAAAATATTTTTTTGTGAAATTTGGGAGGTTTTTACTTTTGGCGTAGTGTCTGCCTTTTCTAAGTAACTTAAAATCGATTCCTTAATTTTATCATTATTGGCAACAGTGATTGCCATTTCGTCATCTTCAAACGGAATCTTGACAACTCCGGATTTATACTTGCTGCTAAATTTCGAAGTTGGACGATTTTCCGTATTAACTTCTACGTTATTTACATCTTTTTTACCTCTCGAAAGTTTTGTCTTCAACGGAACAAAAACTGGTCTTGTATTTGTGGCTTCTGTGCCATTCTCTCCATCT
>UCQR01027120.1:9391-20731 GCA_900474235.1 Cecidostiba semifascia | reverse complement strand
GAGCTACGAGGAACAGCCGCCTGTTCGAAGATGTCGGTTATATCTCGAATTTCGGAGCTTCAGCTTGGCAATTTTTATACTGTGTATATTTTCTTTTTAAATTTTTCTTTGTCATCATCAGCTGCGAATTTAATTTTTGCGCCTTTTTTTCCGCGTCAGCTCGATAATATTATTATGAGTTTCTTTCGCATATGAATATGTATACCGTCGATAGATACGAATTCAAGAACGATTGATAAACGCATTATGTAGGGCTGCAAAGGAAATAAGTTGTAAATATATATATACAGCATATAGAAATTACGTTGTTATAGTTGCACAATTCGGTTCGTATCTGTCGATATATCATACCCGACACAGCTTACATGACGAAAAAAACTCGATTACTTGTATATCCGAGTACTTATTTTGCATTGATAATAGGGTTTCTATACGATTCTCGGAAACTGTTTGAAGATAAAAAAAAAGTTGAGCAAATATCAAAGTCGGAAAAATATGCAGTTTTTTTTTCCTTATGTAAGCAAAAAAACTTTCCTGACATCCTGCTCTGCTGATGTAGACTCACCTCCTTACACAACCCTATAGAGAGCAGTAGATCGATTCAACTATGTATGCGAATTAGTCTCTTTGCAAACGCCCAACTTTCGCGTGCAACTTTCTTCTCCTCCTTCTCCTCTTTGAACTTACCTAACAAAAAAAAAAAAACAAAAAAAAAACAGCGAACCTCTTAGCAGAAATACAGCATATACTTGCAACAACGTAAGCTTCCAAACAGAAAGCCTCTCCCTCACGAGCAACTTCAGCAGTCGGCTCTCGAGCGCGAATTCGCGAAATTACACCTGATGCCTCTGCTGCGTTTAATTTTCATGTAATTTCGCAATGAAATTAGAGAAAGAGGGCGGGCTTAGGCAGAGTCTGAAAGAATTCTCGTCACGTTTTACGACCGACGATTGCTCGTTGCTCGTCCGGGATGCGACCCTTTATACACACACCGTCACACACCCACGTATATACCTATACATATACACACGCCCTCTGCAGCTGTAGGTGATTCCGTAATGTTTCTAAAATTGCACCAGCCACGTAAGGAATTTCTCACCACCTCTCTAACTCTCACTCGCCTATGTAGCCCATTACGATCTCGTTACTTATCTATATATATATATATTATATAATAACAACCCTGTATATTACTATACTTATATTTGGCCTGCTTGGTAATGTGGAAACAACCCTTTCGATGATTGCACATAAAGGAAGAATTTCCTGTCTTTATACTCTGTTTCTTTGCCTTCTTTTTTTTACTGCCTGTCTTCAAACTTCGTCTTGTTAAGAGAAAAGCTTCTGGGACTTAACGACTCTGTATATACTTAACATTCTCGGAAATATATCCACTTCTCTTAAATGTAAAACCCTTCAAACATTATCTTACTGATCTGGACTTTTAGCACGAAGCTGTGTGTATTTTCAAAATTCAGTCTTATACATATATATGCATGATGATTAATATACATGATTGTGCAAGTGGATTTTAACTCATCGAAATATACCAATTTTTATTGAGTCCATTTCATTGGCATGTATAAGTATATATAGATATATTTGAAATTTTATAATAATTGTTTGTGTCGTCCATATTTACAATAAGTTCATATTTGATTTCTCTTCTTCAATGAGAAAACAAACAAAATTTCAGCGAATATTTTGTAGCGAAAATGAGATTATTTGTATAGAAAACAACGTATGACGACAACTTTTTAAAATGCGCGTACTTAATCGCACAATGCTGATTAGAAGACGTAAATGCAGGAGATTCTTCTTTTCCGTGTACGCTGCATACGCGACAAGCCGATTATAACTCCTTTATACAGTAGCATAATAAAGAATGATATATACTCCGTGTGACCAGCATATTATATAGTCCCATTAAATTATAGTAGGAACTGCTTTAACCCCTTTTTTGTACATTAATTATATTATATATTATATACATCCTACTATATACCTATAGATAATTATTTTAAAATTCACTTGAATTGTATATCTCTTAGAGAAACCACGTAGCACTTGCATCTTTTGATTATAAAATACTGTATAGCTTTATAATTAGACGTACCTACATATAATTATGATATACCTATATTACGTACGTATGTATTAAATCATAAATTAAAATGTAAAATACGCAGAATCGCGTATGCGCAAGCGAATTTTCATTCGCAAGGACAAACAATGAATTTTTAACTTGCAAGCTCCGTGTACAAGACTTATATGTGAGCTGCATGACATAATTATTCGAAACTACATATAAAATCCTAAAAGGAGCGTAAAAATAAGCAGAGACGTGTCGACGAATAAATTAATTAGGCGCAGAGCGAGAGAGAAGCTAGAAGAGCCACGTATACACGCCGCTGATGTACTCGCGCCAACGATATATCGACTTTGCACAAGATAATATACTGATGCAGACGCCGATCGCAAAGTGAAAAGTTCACAATAGCCGCCGCTATATATGATCACGGGGTATATATTATGAAGCAACCGAGAAAAAGCTCGCCCGCGATATTATCACTGCTATTGGAATATTATCGATGAATATCTGCACCTCTATGTAGATGCGTGTATATTCGGAAAAAAAGAGCAAGAGAGACAGAGAGAGAGAGAGAGAGAGAATCCGGTTCTCAATTTCTCCCTAATATATATTATACCGATTTTCGCGCTCGACTGCGATTTTAACCCGAACCTTTGCTTCTCGTTAGTACATCAGTCGTTATTGGCAATTAAATCCGTTGTCTTCAGAAAACAAGCATGCCTTGTTGCAATATTAGGATCACTCTTTTTGTTATACGTAAATTATAAATTATAAAAATCTCATTACTTTTTCTCAATTTTCTCTCGGAGAGAAAGAGAATAAAAGCATCCCGACGACTATAATACACGCTGGAAAATTACTGTCGCGGGCTATATACCTCCCGCCGATGTCTAGGATGTACCGTCGCAATAAAAAAAACTGCAAGCGCGCCTGTACAATTATATATTTATGATATAACGTGAGCGTGATTGAAACACGCGAAAATTCAAAAAACACCTTCAGAAATTTTTACATAAAAAACGTAAATAGACATGTTGTACGAAAAACCTTTTGAGAAACGATATTTTTTCGATTTGCCGCAGTCGTTCTAGCGCATCGGCGATGCGACCACTCTTTTTAACATGGAAATCTCTTTGGCAGTTGAAAAAAAAAACGATCACTGTAAATAGAAAACGTCGGCCGTGAATCGCGAAGCTCGCCAACGCGATTAATGATCCTTTCGTGTGCGCTTTTTCGCGCAACTACAAAAAAAAAATAGTTTGCGTAAAAAAAAAAATTAAATTTCCCCTTTCATCTGAGCGCGCGAATGCCCGGAGTGCCTTTTTCGAGTCCGAGCGCTCGCGGGCTGTGGGACGAATAAAAAAAACATCTTTTTTCCCTTTTGTCAAAGTGAAGCACGGACTGCCACTCGTTTTTGGTTCTTAAAACTTGCGTATGCGCATACACAGCTCTCTACGCCTATACTCATTTTACGCGCGCGGAGAGAATATGTGTTATATACTCGAAGTTTCTGCCTGTCATTTTTATGAAGTTTCGCCGGCGTATAATAGTTTAGAGAGATATTATGCACAAAGGGCTCGTGTCCGTTTTGTATAAGAGATTTTAAAAAGATTCAAGTTTCAGCTCTCTGCGCAAAGTGAAAAATTTAATTTATAATGAAAAATGTAGTCCGGCCATATAATTATCGGGATATAACGCGTGTTATATAAAACATAAATTCGAATATATGAAAGCCTTATATATTGTAAAAGAATATTATTTTCAATCGTGTATCTAATAACGTTCTAATACGACTTTCCGGAATCGCGTCGGTTTAATTTCAGCTGGTGTTTCACAGAATAAATGTGAACCATAAAGGGAGATAATAAAATCCTTTCCTTTTACTATACGTTATATGCCTTTCATGAAAAATCTCATCATGAAATTCTCTCTGTGAAGTACACGCTCGTATTCACAAATTTTAGTGTCTCTCTCTCTCTCTCTCTCTCTCTCTCTCTCTCTCTCTCTCTCTCTTTCTCTTCATCTAAAGCATTTTTTTGTCTCTACCCTTCATAATGCCTTTATATATTGCGTATGAAAGAAAAAAAAAATCTGATGCGTATATATGTATATACACAATGTAATAGACCGATATGCCGCTTCGCTCGCGCTCGAATCGCGTATATAATAAACACGCGGTATATTCCATTTGTACGACGATTGGTCTGTTTAATGCGACTGTCGAATAATCATCCGTATATAAACACACGCACGTACTTACACACGCACATCTATAGTATACACACACTCTCACGCAATATTGCCGGGTGCTGCAGATGAGCTGAGTGAGAAAAAATAAGCGAAAAATAATAGTATACACATATGATGCATGTGACTCTGATCTGGGCTGCTGCTGCAGCGCACTGACGAATGCAAATAAGCACGCCGAATTGAAAAGCCATTATCAGTATTGGATTGTAGTTAAATTAGCTAAAGAGTAATTTTTCGTCTTTCGGAATATATATAGTTTGGGGTAATTAACTACTCGGGTTAACGAATATTCATGATAATTTTGCTGCTTGAATTCGTACATATCGATCGATCGATGTTGTTCACTAAAATATGAAAAGATAATATGACGTATTATTACACCGGCGCCAAGTTAATTTAAATGACAAAAATAAACGTATGCATATATAATACGCGAGCAAATAATATCATCGACTGAAAATTCGTGACTTGACTTTCTCAAATAAGCTACAGGACGATTAAAATTTTTTCGACAGATTCCGATTGATCAAACACACTCCATAATATATACACAATCGATTTACACCAGTTGCCGCGGCGTTCATTGTGTATCACACTCGCGTTTATAAAGCTTCCCACTCTCTTTCCTCTCGTATATGTCCTGTCTACCTATCTGTGTGTATAGGTATATACTTTTTGCGTGACAAAGCAAGCTATACCCATGATTCGGATGAACTGCGTCGCGCGTTCGCGCGAGTTCCGCACTTCAATGGACTTGCGGTACTGCATCAGCTAAATGTTTTATCGATTGTCGTGCAATCAAGGCGATTTTGATATACACTTGTTTTCATCAGTCTTCGATAAAAAGTTGATTTTATTTGTCCCTATGTATAATTCGCGAAATTATGTCGAAAGGTTTGCGTATAGTGCATGACGTTGAATTGAGTAAAAAAGATACACGTATAGTAGTATTGTGATTTTTTTTTTCATACATTAATTATAATATGTATATAGTATTAAAGGTTTTTCGAACTGCAGAACCTTGGTTAATTTATAAACAGTTGCAGGTAGATGAATAAAGTAGAATAGTTAAAAAAATTCTGTACAAAAAATTACTAATCTATTTATAACGTACATAGTTTAGAGTCAACGCCGTTGTTAAACACAAGGGATTATTGTGCCACCGTATAATATATAAAAATATTATATGTAGATATACTAATAACACTATACCCACTAGTCAGATAGACCTAAAAGTAAAAACATTGAATCCATCTCATATCTAGAGCAGAGCAATATTTTAATAGACGGATTATATATTAGCCTTTGCATTTAGAAACGATGTAATACTACATCAGAAGGCGCATATCCCATGATTAATTTTAATAAACTGATGAAATATCTAGAATAAAAAATTCATTTCATCAAAAATGCACTTCTCTCCACTTCGCGTATAGCCACTAGAAATATTCGCAGGACAATAACTAGGAAAAGTTTTTCCTCGCGTGTATATAGCCGTGATTCAATATGATGCCAGAGCAAGAGCCGCACTAGCAGCAGCAGCAGCTATATACTTGAGCGCATTTTCAGCGTCGACGGCTATACGAGACGCAGTCCCCTCTACCTCCGCTATATACTGTATAATGCTCTCGCGCAGCATTTAATAATCGTTAACCGATCCTTAAGAGCCCACTGAATTTCAATTTCAATCTTCGCTCTCTGCCGTACTAGTGCGCAACGAGGTATAATAGTAGGTATATATATAGCGCTCGACACATTTCCGCGGGCCGCGAGAAGAACATCGCGAGTCTCGGCTGCAGTTCGCGTAAAAGTCATAAAACTTTCCATTCGCGGTGTGTGCCGTCGTTTCGCGCGCGCGAACCGAACGAGAAAGAGAGAAAGTTCGAGAGCCGATAACAGCCCTCCCGAGATATTTCAGCCGAGGAGAGCGAGGGATCGCTATTAAGGCACTTTCTCAAAAGTATCACAACCCCCAGGCAATCGATATTAGATATACGACCGAGGCGAATTCGGCCGTTTTGTATTAAAATTCTTCTTCTGATGCTGTGTGCTTCGCGCATCAAGCGTCAAAGAATTACGTGCCGAGAGGTGCTGGCAGAGCTTTTTTTTTAAACTGTTCTCATGGTTGTACATCAGAGGCGACGGACTTTTCCTCGCGCTGATGAAGACGACAGTTTTGTTTTACTTTATGACGCGCGAAATCGATTTTACACCAGAGCTCGAACTGCTCGAGGAGGTCTGTATACACATACATTTATAGTTAATTCAGGTGGAGACTATTGCTTATATAGACGCACTTTGAAAACTCTCGTCGAGTTTCAATCCAAAGAAGACAAATCATCGCGATGCAAAAAGAAAAAAGTCAGTTTACTCCTTTTAACCCCTGCCAAGCTTCTCAGGATATACAAGGCGTGAAAGTGCGCGTCTAAAAAGCATTCGCTCGTTATATAGGCGTAAATCCCTGAGCGCAAACAAGTCGCGAAAAAAAAAAACAAACAAACATGTACACGATGGTAGACAGGGTGAGTGAGAGTATAGAGAGAGCGAGGATTTAAACGATTCGAGGCTGTATATATAGCAGCTCTTTTCGTTTCCGGAACGAAACAGCTCGCGTCGCTACGGCAGCGGCAACCTGCACTTGGTGCGTTTATACACGACAAATCTATATTACACACTTCTCATACAGTGACACGAACACACTCGCGTTTCATTTTTTTTTTTTTTTAAGAAAGACGAGCTTTTGAGATGATATTCTGAAAAGAGTTTATAAATGTACTTCGAGATTCGATTATAATTGACTATAAAAGAAAAAAAAAAGAAATATGTATGAATTAAGCGCACATGTAGCTCGAGCGAGCGGCTTTCGCGATCCTTTTTAATAACCGATAAATCGCTAAATCGACGCAGGTAACCGGCGAACAGCCAGCGTCAGGTCGGTCGGCTACTCCGATCTCTTCGTGCTGAGCAAGAAGGACATGTGGGACGTACTGAAAGAGTATCCGGCGGCAAGGGTGCGCCTCGAGGCAATCGCCGTCAAGAGGCTCGAGAAGTACAAGCGAGCGCCGCTCGAGAAGGGTGAGTGAACGTTTTGTTTCTTCTCTTCTCTCATCATTCTTATATTATAAATATATATACTGTCTACATTTTCCGCTTCTTTTCTCCTCTTGTTTTTTTTTTGTTCTCTCGTCTCTATATATATTCTCTTTTCTCTTCCTCTCCTCGCTGCTGACTTGCCATCTTTTCCTATTCTTTCTTCTTATATATATACACACTTTGTTCGCTTTGTGATTTGCTTATGTATATATCGCCCGCGCGCTTTTTGGCTGCGAGCTCGCGCCGCTCGCTGATGCAACGAAACGATCGTCAGTTTTTGGAATATTGGGGTCCACTCGCTAAAGGTGCACAATTTAATACTTTTTTTTTTTTTTACTTGAATGATGAATTGTATATTAGAAAGACGTGGCGTACGAATTATAATGGTCAGTGGAACAAACTAGTCCGAAATTAATTGATGTCTCTATAACGAATTTCTGTATACACGCCACGTTAGTATGGTGCAGTGCGAACATGCAGAATCAATCGTAACGTAGTACCAAGCAATAATAGTCGTAAAACAAAACAGTTTTGGACTGGTTTTTCATTGATAATTACAATGAAAAATTTCTAGAGTCATATACATTTCGTTTCTGGACCACCTACATAATCTTCAAAATGGACATCCATTAAAAAACAGATTTTCCGGCGCTACTCATCCGAATAATTCGATATAGCATTCGATGCAGCGCTCCTCCTGCGAGTAAAATTGTTCAAATTTTTAAATGTTCGAAAAACGAAATGATTAATCATTTTGTCTTAGATTTCTCAGATAGATCGCAGAAGCAGAAGTTTCAATATTTTTATTTCACTATGAGCTTTCAACTTGACTTCAAAAACTTTGTCATGCGCATAGGTTTATCTATAGTCCTGTGAAGTCACGGGCGCATTGAATAATAATTCAAATATTGGGAGTAAACTCATGTGTTTTTTTTTCTTACGTATAAATAAAAATCGTTGGATATAGGTATGTGCGCGTAACGGTTCGTAAAAGTAGCCTACTGTGCGTCATTTATAAAAGCAGCAAAAGCTTCACAATATTCTGTGGGCAATCAATCTTGATATCATATAAGTAGATACCAACTGCGTGTACTAATTTTCCTGGAAAAATGAGTGTTGATCAATCGGCCGAGGCTACCGAATCCGCTGAGAACAAAGCCCAAAATCCTTTAGGCGTAAGTAAGAACAATCGATATCCTCCCCGCGGGTACTATTTACACATTAAACATGATATGATATGCTGCCACAAGTTAGGTTGAGCGTATGCGCTACAACGACTTTCTATTGAATTCCATCGAAAACTTGAACACGCGCACAGACACTGCAACTATTATCTACATCAGTTATACCAAGGTGAGCGCAACAAGTCAGCCGAGCGTTACGGCTTCGGCCGTTCTCTGCTGGCCAACGGGGACACGTGTACGAGGGCGAGTACTGCCGAGGACTTCGCCACGGACACGAGCTCTACGTTTCCAAAGTCAGCGGGCGTTACGAGGACCAGTGGCACAGAGGTCACAAACACGAACTGGGCAGCTTCATTTACCTGGATGGCACTCGATACGAAGGTTACTGATGATCACGAGTATTTCTGAACAATAATTTCGCGAGCGCGATTCCTTCCCGGCTTTTTATCAAATTCATTATCAGCGTCTTGCCGTGGAATACATTGCCTAACACTAATAAAAATGTATACACGTGGCGATGGGACTATCGTCATGGCTTGAGCAGCTGCACTTCCGCCGACGGCGGCGATAAATTCTCATTGGAGATACCACTTTCACAGTTTTTCTGGGAAACAAAGCTGGTCAACTGCAACGACAGCTTTCGTTTACTTACTTACTGTTCTCCTTTTAACTTCTCTTGCGTACGTGACGACGTTGTGCGTGAGAATTGATGTTTTCTGAAGCGTAAAACTGTATCAAAGGCGATATCGCCTATTATATATTCGAGAGATATATCATCAAGGGAGTATAATCAGTATATGCTCGGGCGATTGTTCGATTAATTTTCTCGAGACGAGATATGAAAGGCTTGCTCGGCTTTATGTATATAATTTGACTCGCGTTTACTGATACACGAGCTGTTCGAAAGACGGCTTGTGCGTAACGTTGAGTTATGTAACAGTACGAAATAAAATGTCCTGTAAGGAGGGGGGGAAGAATAGCTGAGTGGAGAGAGAAGGGAGATCGGCTGAGGATTCGACGAGCCCAGTTTCGAAAATGAGAGCAGATCGAAACCAACCTTCAGTCGTAAAGGTCGGTTCGGCAAAATCAATCGTGCGTCTATCGCAAATTACGACGCGATATTATAACTGCATACGCCAATCACTGGACGAAGACCTGTCACCGAGAGCCTCAGCGTGGTACCATGAGCACCGCAGTCCGATACATCGGCAAGATAGTGAGTCCAGATACCACCATCGCCACAGCAACATATACCGAACAAAGCTGAGCCGCAACACCGGGTGACGACCCCCAACGAAGATATCCCAAGGAAGCAGCAAAGAAGACCAACGAGAGGGAAAGTATGAGTAATTGTATGTACGAATGTGTGAGTTAGGAATATAGATTAGGTAGAAATAGGCAAACCTACGCCCATGATATGATGTTTTAATCAATAAATCACAGTCAATTACATTTTATATCAATCTTGTGGTTTTGACTTTTAATACCTCCAGACCCACGATATACATAAAGATTTCCCTTTTTATCTAGCGACCAACGAGTGGGCATCTCGCGTGTAATGAAATTAAAAAGCATTTTCTAGCTGTTAACTTTGAAATAGTGAGTGTGATTTATTGATTCTACACGACCTACTATAATGAACGTCGATGAAAGTGCAAAGCGAAACAAACAAATAGCAATATTAGTATATGCAAAGTGAGCATACACCACAGAATTATATTAAGTAATAGTCAAAGCCGTTAGCAAAATGCGTCGTGGATCGTTGCCCGTTACGCGGGGAGTACCGCCGAAACGCGGGACCGTATTCGAACTAGAGAAATTAAATTTGAAAGTAGAAGTGTTAGAATTCGAAATCCGAACGTTAACTGAACAATTAGCCAATTTACTGCAGCATGCACAACGTTATCAAGAAGGGGAATGGTCGTGTAATGACATGAGGGAGATTGTATTGCCCAGTTACTCGGGTGCGATCGTCGAGGACGCGGCCGAGTTTCTCCAGAACATCGAACAATATTTGCGAATGCAAAATATCCCTGCAGATTGTGAGTTAAAAGTAATTTCAAGTGCATTGAAGAACAGAGCGAGTACCTGGTTTAACGCGGTAAAATATAAGTTAAAGGATTTCAATGATTTCCGACGCCACTTCTGCAATGAGTTTCTGTCGGAAGAAGTGCAAGATCGGGCTAAAGAAGCGTGGAGAGTGAAAAGGTACGTCGATGGTAGCATGCTCAATTATTTTTATGCGCGTTTAGGCGAAGCAAGTAAATTTCAGCCGATGTTGACAGATTACAAAGTAAATAAGACGATAATTGCGCAACTACCAAGCGACATACAGTCGACGTTAGCCGGCGTCGACTTAAACGATTCGGAAGGTATCGTGAGAAGCCTGGAACTTGTCGACAAATTTCGCCTGAAAAACGTAAAGAACAACACCCGGCCGGGCAATTGGCAAAGCGAGCGTTTCGACAATCGTTATGAACCGACGCAAAATCGTGAACTTCAACGCGAGATTACAGCGAACCGTGTTTTTTCTAGCAACAATGCGAGACATCAATATTGCGGTGAAACGAGTAATCGGCAAAATGGTTTGACCGTACATGATCCGATGGCGAACCCAGAACATGAACCATGCGAAAAGGACCTCGCGTGTGACATTGAAAAAGATCCTGAAAGTAAAGTGCAAGCCTGTACAAAATCGCAATGTCCGCTTATGTTGGCAAA